>OX155955.1:23403230-23460192 GCA_944548615.1 Micropterix aruncella | reverse complement strand
AAAATTTAAAACTATTATAGCTAACGACCCATCAACCAAAGGTTTATTAGATATACCACCAATTTTATCATTTCGAAAACCTCCTAATTTAAAATCAATACTTAATAAAAATAATCGAAATTATCTTAGTACTAACAAAAATTTGGGCCTACAGCCTTGCGGTCGATCACGTTGTAAAACATGTCCTTTATTAGATCGAAGCATTTATTTTACTAGTCCTAACACTCCCAACAATTACAGAGTTCCTTTTAATAGTAGTTGCATTTCAAAAAATATTGTATATCAATTACTTTGCCAGACCTGCAATGCATTTTATATTGGGGAAACAACTACACCTCTTAGCATTAGGTTAAATAATCACAGGGCCAGCGTAGGCAATGAAAGTCAACTTCCAATAGCATTGCATGCTAAGGCACACAATTTAACTTTTGATAATTGTTTTAAAGTAAAAATAATTAAGTGCCTTGGCGATAACGCTAAAGAAAGAGACGTTAAATCTTGGGAGTTGGCTTTTATAAATATTTTAGGCGCTTGCAAGGGTCCCGGTCTGAATAGGCAAAATTAATACAGTAATTATATTTGTTCAGACATATTCATTAAAAGCTTATTAATATTTTTCATTTAAAAATCATTATTAATAATGTTTTTCAAGGTCGGTTATAGTGCATTTATAACGATATTGCAAAATATTATTAACCCATTTCTCTATGTTCAGTTTTTTTTAAATTTAAATTTTGAAAAAATTGTTCTATCAGAAATGTCATAGAGATGAATACGACTAGTGTCGAAATATTCTCAATCATATAATTTCTTCTAAAATAAGTTACTAACATCCATTTCTGTTACAGAAACCATCCTCCTATACGTATTACATCCAAGGGCATACAGTAATTCGGCTGCAATAACTAAGAACATCATAGGTTATCAATTGCGGAAACAGGTGCCGCTGCCCTAAGTATTTAAAGAGGACATTAACTATCGTTTAAATGTTTCTGGTCCACCAGGACCCCAGATAAGTAACTTTTCATGAATCTAATTTTATATATTATTGAAAATAATTTATATATATATATATATATATATATATATATATATATATATATATATATATATATATATATATATATATATATATATATATATATATATATATATATATATATATATATATATATATATATATATATATATATATATATATATATATAAATATATATATATATATATATATATATATATATATATATATATATATATATATATATATATATATATATATATATATATATATATATATATATATATATATATATAATATATAAACTTACAATAATAAAATGCAAAAAAGTAAACTTTGAGCTAAAAAAAATCTAAGAAAAAAAACAACATGGGGCACAGAAATAGTATTTTACATTCAAAAGCACACTTATCTGAGGCTACTAGCCAAAACACATATTGAGAGAACTCTTTTTTTTGCAATTTTAACGATAAAAAGAGTGGCAAAGGGTGTAGTTTTTCATAATGTCTAAAAATGACGATTATCTCGAAAACTGTGAGACTTTTCCTAGGCACATTTTTTTATTTTCTGTTTATATCTCTGCGTTATTTCTGAAAATAAACAATTCGGAAATGTTAACCAATAAAAAATACTCAATATGATGACTCAATAAATATTTAACTACCCGTTACAAGACGCTGATGAACATTATAAACACATTAGGGTATTCCAACCCAGATTTTGAATGCCATTGCCATTATGAAATGTCTAAAAGCACAAATATTATGTTGGCCGCGTGGTGAATTTAGTCACAATTTCATTAAAATAAACTACCTAAGATTAAATCTGTTGGATTTTATTAATGTTAACTATACACTAAATAACACAGGATGAGATGGAGAGGAGAGGAAAAAATAATAATAAATATAATAGGTACTCGATACGCATTAAAATTTTGCTTAGAATAAGAATTTTAGTCGATCGGGTGTCAAACTGGATTAATTTAACGGCGGGGAGTTCCTCAAGGTACGTTCTGTCTTCTTATCTCTTTTCTGTTTATAAACCCTAGCTCTAGTAGGTTCGAGGGCATGCACACCAGTATGCCGATGATGTTCAGTTGTATGACCACTTTCCCCCTAATGCTGCGATCTCTAATTAAATTCCGAATTTCATGCCATCTGCAAATGGTTTGTGCTGCTAAGTCACATGCTATTCTTATTGAAGGCCGCTAGTCGCTACCAAAGTTGCATAAAGCCATACTCCAGACTGTAAAATTAAATGTCATTTCAAGATCTTGGCCTCACCATCGATTAACATCTCTCCTGGCAACCACAAGTAAATGAGTTAAGTCCCAAAATATTTCGCTATTTTTTAATCTCTACAGTTGCTTTTCTACTAATGCGATTCCTGCCTATGGATACTAAAAAATCCTTTGGCAGTTTCTTCTTTTGACATTTATACACTACGTGGATATAGTTTACCTCGATCTGCCTAAAAAAATGCTGGGCATACTTGAACGTTTACAAAATGTATGCATACAATTCATCTAAACTTTATAAACATCCTAAACTTTATAATTACTTTCATAGTAAATTATAACATCCTAAACTTTATAATTACTTTCAGGATAAGTTAAAACCATGTAGAAGTTTACAAATGAAAAATAATAATTTGTTGCTGATTGAACCGGTAGGGAAAATGTGGATGGAATTATTTCACATATTCTCTCTAAAAACGACAAACCGATATTAAATTATTGATACTATCAACTTGATTCTTTATTTTTATATAATAATATGTGTTACTAATACAAACGTATGCATAAAATACAATATTAATAATAATAAAATAATTAGTATGTATTATTAAATATTACAAGTAGGTATATGTATAAATTTATATTCGATTCGAAGTGGATGAATGGAAGAGGATTCGAAATTTAAATTCCAAGTGTCAACATATTTTAAAATTTTCTCACCTCTAAATTATAATTAAATAATAAATTTATAAGAATATAGTGCAATTCTACAGTCTGGATTTACTCGCGGTAAACACGGGACGCGTCCCGAAGGATCTTATCGGTCTGAGCTGTTCACTTTAAATATTCGACCAGCGTGTCTATGGACAAAGTCGACCATCGAAAACATGCGAGCTGTCGTTACTGGCTGGGGGCAGATCGACTTTGCTGAAGATACATCGGACTACTTACTGAAGGTGGTGGTGGTTTGATTGACCAGCCGACCTGTCGAAGACTATATGCAAAGACTCTCAGAAAGAGGTTACCGCAAGGTATAACGGACGATCAATTGTGCGCTGGAAGCTTAGAAGGAGGACGAGACTCTTGTGGACGCGATAGTGGTGGACCTCTGCAAGTGACGATAGCTGACAACCAATGCCTCTACAACATAATCGCCGTTACCAGTATTGGAAAGAGCCCTTGTGGAAGTGCCAAGGGACCTGGCATATACACTGTCGTGAAGAGCCATGTGAAATAAATGGCGTTTTAGGAGAATGTCTACCGCCGGAAAATTGTTCAAAAACGGGGATTTGCCAAAAGGGAAACTATCACAATTTTGTATAATGTCGGAACAAGAGACTGTATGCTGTATTCAACACAGCCCCATGAGCAACAACACGAGATCATCAGAAAACCAGGATAAATCCAATAATGCATCTTCTACATCACCGCCTACTACAACAACTACCAATAAGTCACCGGTCATCTCTACAATAGCTCCAAAAACCTTAAACATCGCCACAAGCCATAACTACTAATTTCATAAATGACAGTGTGGAAAAACGAACTAAATCCGAAAAAAATAGCTCTGCAATATTGAGTACAAATTTAACGATGACAGCCATTGCTGTGTTGGCGATTAATTAATTTATTTTTATTTTATCTGCATCCAAACTTTTCTCTGGTCGTAACGGTCTCCGTTCCATCGGGTTCAGAAGAGGGAGGAAGAGAGAGTGCACCCGTGGCCGCGCGACCACCTGTGCACTATAATATAGCCTGCGCACTTGACTGCTTCCGAACAATGGACTCTGAGAAGACTAAAGAAGTCACTAGAATCTACAATGCAGTCGCTATGGCCGAACACGCGGCTAGAAGGATATATATTAAATTTATATGTAATCATAGATTTTAATTTGAGTTTAAAATTAGGTGAGCAAAGGAAAACTCTGAAATTATGTAAAAGAAAAGTATCTACCCTAGTATGTGCATCCTAATTAGGTAGTTTTTTTTGTGTATATACCTTTTTCGAATATTTCTTTTGTGTATATAGCATAAGTTCGAATTTGGGGCTCAATTGAAGCGGTTGCCCACACGCCAAAAGAGAATGTTCACCTACTAACTTCACCGTCCACCATCCACCGTCACCTACTAATCTTCTAGACCTCTTTGAACTCGTTACCTTTTCATGGCATACAATTTAGTTCAGGCTTTGGTAAACTTTTGAAGATGCCTTCCCACACGATAGTTTTTACAAATCGATAGTTTTATGTATCCCGTTCTAAATTTCACCATGGCATGGCTGCTCCTCGAATTCAATTATGTATCCATTCAATTATGTATCCACCTCAACGGTCAAAAGCACAGAAACGAAATTTTGTCTACGCATTCAATAATTATAGCTCGTTCTAAGTTTTACCGCGAAAGGGCTGCTGCACCCAGGGTTAGCTTTCAACGAAAGAACTCATCAACGGACAACAGCAAAGAAACGAAATTTTGTATACGCATGCCATTATGATAGCCCGTTCTAAATTTCACCATGACATGGCTGCTGCACCCAGGGTTGGCTCCCGTAGAGGAGAATTCTCAACGGTCAACAGCACAGAAACGTTATTTTGTATACGAATTTAATTATGATAGCCCGTTCTAAGTTTCTACGCGACAGGGCTGTTGCACCCAGGGTTGGCTTTCAACGAAAGGACTCCTCAACGGTCAACAGCACAAATACGAAATTCTGAGTAGCATTCAATTATGATACCTCGTTCTGAGTTTCATTATGGCATGGCTGCTGCACTTAGGGTTGACTCGGGACAGAGCGTTTTAATAAAATATTATTTTTAAAAATGTGGTTTTAATAATAACTTATTTCTTATTCGTTGCCGTTCATGTGCGCGAACTTGCATTAGTCTCCCTGTTAATATAAGGGATTCACCTTCTACAGAATTCTTTAAATCTCAGCTTAAACAACACTTCTTCTCTCAGATGTAGGTAATCACTTCTTTCTCCCTTTTTCCATTGTCTCTCTTTTCCAACCTTCCTCTCTGGGCATAAATTATTATTTTTTTAGCCTTTTAGTATGTATGTAAGTCAGTGATGTTGCCAGGCAAAAGCCATGATGGAGCAACCACTACCAAAGAAAACCGATGCCCTACTTGACATGAGCAAGAAGAACCTTAGAGCCACTATCGGTCTCCTCACCGGACACACGACCCTTAAAGCACATCTATTCAACCTTGGCTTGACCGAGAGCAAGGACTGCCGAATATGTGGCGAAGAACCTGGAGACAGCATACACATCGTTGGTCGCTGCCCAGGCCTCGCCGCAAAAACACACAGTTTACTGGGACGAGCCTTTCTCAAACCCAGCGATCTGCCAAACTTGAAGGTCAATGATCTGCTTGGACTGGTAAGCAGTACTGGGCTACTAGCTGTCCACTGACGAAACCACAAAATGGGTAGTTACAAAAGATCTTATAGATCCAAGTGACATCAAGGGCTGGAAACAAGCCCCCCACTTCGTTTACTACTACTACTACTAATTTGTTTGTAAGTAACACTATTATGGGCAGATTGATAAACTACCTAAGGTTGACTGTTAAATATTGCCAGGTAACAATAAGATTACGTCTGTGTTGGAAATTTACGGCAAATAAAATGTTTTTATTATTGTTAATATTATTATCTATTTTAGCTGTTCTTTTGATATATATATATTACACATTTGCTGGCACAGAAAAGTACACATAATAACCCGAATGCATACTAATAGTACCGATTCGCATTGTTCATCGTTGTTTGTATACACCCGCTACCGCGCCAAACCCAGCTTAGTCGGCGTAGTCAAGATTGCAGTACAAAAAGTCGTCATTGTTTCCATCACATATTTTGCCCTCGAATACGAAATTAAAAATCGGCTTGCTTAAGCTGAAATAAGGTTATTAAGTATAACATAACGTTAAGGTTATTAAGTAAAGCTAACGTAACTTCTACAGGTAGGATGAATCGATTTCAAATTTCAAATTCAAATTCAAATTCTTTATTTACAAAAAATCATAGTGTTAGTTACAAATGAATTAAACCTAACCTAACTGGATCGCACGAGACGTCCGCACTAAGGTAGGCTCAGAATCATATAATTAAGTACGTACTGCCTAATGCTAAATAAAAAATTTCGTTGAAGAATGCCGTGAAAAATAAAATCGAGTACTTAAAGTAAAATTTTAGTAAAAAATAAAATTTCAAATTATCTAAAAAGGTATGTGATAATAATAATAATGATATATAATAATCATAAATAAATAAATAAATAATCATAAATAATAATAATCATAAATATATGGTAGGTTAATAATATTGTGTTAGGAATGTTAAGTTAGATAGGAATAAAGCAAATTAATTTTTCGGTTTCTTTCCTTCCCTGGGTGATCAACCAGTGGGTTAGTCTTTTTTTGTTTATATTTATTTTTATATTAATACCTTGAGTATAAATGCCGGGTATATCTTTTGTTTTATTGAACAACGACGGTGCCAAGTAAAGAAAATGTCTTTGTGCATGGGAACTATTCAGTTTGGGCACTATGTGATTACTATTAGTTATCGCTCGTGTAATAATTTTATGGGTTGTGTGCTGGTGCAATTCTTTATGTTTATGATAATATAGTATTATCGTTTTAGCATGATGATGATGATGTCGATTGCTATACTTGGCTCTCCATGTGGATCCTATGGACATGACTCCGTGTGTACTTTCTTGTCTACAGATCCTGCAGCTGTCGCACACCATATGGTATTTGCATAATACACTGAGGTTGAGGCTCGCGTATTTCCGCCATATCTACCGAGTAATGCTATCCTCGCTCTTCTTGTGAATAATGGTAGTCATGCACGGATCACAGCTCCTCTGCTTGTTTGTTTGTTAAACTATATTGCGCACACAATTGAGTACTACATAGTGGGCCTATTGCCAGGAGGCCATATCTTAAGACCATACCACCGGGGTCATTGTGACTAAATGTTCATGTAGCTAAATCAATATATAACAAGTGTAATTATTGTGAATTAGTTGGTCATAATAAATTAGTACAATTACATAATAAACAAAATAAAAAAATAAGTTAACAGAAAAAGACGTTTTTTAAAACAAGCTTTTATTAAAATGCTCTGTCCCGAGCCAATCCTAGGTGCAGCAGCCATGTCATAGTAAAACTTAGAATGGGCTATCATAATTGAATACTAAACAGAATTTCGTGTTTGTGCTGTTGACCGTTGAGGAGTCCCCTCGTTAGAAGCCAAACCTGGTTGCAGCAGCCCTATTGTGGGGAAACTTAAAACGGGCTATCATAATTGAATGCGTATACAAAATTTCGTTTCTGTGCTGTTGACCGTTGAGGGGTCCCCTCGTCGGGAGCCAACCTTGGGTGTAGAATCAGGTCATGCTCACCATAAAAATGCATTATCATCGGAACTTACCCAACATGTAAAATTTCAACTTCATAGCAGAAGAGGAAGTGGTTGTAATTCAGTCTCTCTTGATAGATTCTCTCTTGAACGTGTCTTGATTGATTTTTTTAATCCAATCAGGTTTTACAAGGTATCTCAGGGGCAAAGGCACCGCTGCAACTGGCTTGGACATAAAAGTTAATGAATGCTAAGGTATAGCCAGTAATAGCATTTCCTGGGAGCGTAATGGAAGGACATGGTATGAAATCGGAGAGTAGATATTATACAAATAAGAAGGCATGTTTTAATAAAACACAGGAAACGGTAGGGTGAATGTATGGAAATCCCGACATTTACTAATGGGGAGCGACTCCATTTGCTGTGTCCTCCATTTCTCTGACCCAAGTTGCCTCGTCAATCATACCTCACTGAATGTGTGGGCCTCATTGAATGTGAGGCCCAAGCAATGCGTTTTGCCTTTCTACAGTTATATGTTCTCCATCTGTCCATCACCCATCCAACCGCCCATTCACGCTAAGCGGTTCTCTTGTACCCCTCTGCCAGCAGCAGTATAGGTTGAAGTCCGAATGCGACACTTTCCGAGGCATTTCTCGTTAGACTGTCTGCTGTCTCATTATCCTGAATTCCACTGTGTCCTCGTTACCTAATGACTCCGTGCAGCTTGGGGCTGATAAACTGTCTGTGTCTTCTTAAGTCGGCTCAACTCACGGTTTAGCTCCAATCCGGTTGCCTCCTCGCATAGGGACCAACTTGGAAAAGCCGCTCTCCCTGCGGCTGTAGACTACCTGCAGTCGTAGACAGTCGGAATCGGAGATTACGATCCGAGCGAGCACCTCGTGCAACTGGGCGGTTTGCGCACCATGCGGTGTCAGCCCATCGTTTTCGCAATCCGGTGAATAACCGAGAAAGTCTGGAATTGTGCGTTTCCTGAAAAGCGGGGGTAGTTGCTGGGCTGGCGTCATCTATACTGAAATTCCATTGGCCACCCAATCCCGTGGGAGCTTGACGGCCAAAGGGCGCCACGGTCCGCGATAAATTCGATTTTAAATTACCGCTTACGACGGGTAGAGGCTGCGTAAGCGACCTCGAATCTATGACCAGACTGGAGGACGGAGATATTCGTCCAAATATGGTAATAAGAGCGCGAGTATGGCCCGTTTACTTCCCAGTGCCTCGCGGTAAGCCTTTGGAATCTTACGGGCTGGTGACGTAGTTTGACTGTGGATCATGTTGTTTATTTAGTATTTTCGTGCACTTCATTGGAGACAAAATGGAATATGTGGTTATAACTCCCTGAAGTGGCGGGTTCGCCCGTAGTAATTGACAGTGTTTGTTGCGTGTAATGTTTATTTAGTGTTGATATGACAGTGTTGATATGATAGTGTTGAGATGTTTATCATAATGATAGTGTTGGCGTGTAAATGTTTTTTTGTTATGGTAATCGATAAGCTAGTCTACATGATCGCGATCCGTGAGCATAATAGGATTTTTATATACGTACGCCAGTCACGCCTAGGCTAAGCGGCCGTCGACACGGATTAAACAATTTTCGTCAAAAAATGGTTTTAATTTATATGAAGCGAAAGAGCAATGATTTTCATGTTTTAACTTTTCGAAAGCCAGTCATTCCATGCAAAATGTTCGAAGCCCTCTAAAGCTTGTTTGTAGAAGGTGTGTGCAAGCATACTAATATATACCTGTGGCGTGCTCAATAGCACGCTTCAGTGACAGGCTTTGACTGCAGTGGAGGGAGAAATAGAGCCGATAGTTGCATAAATTCAACCATCTTGATGACAAAATAAAAGAAATAGAAAGTACCATTTTATTTAAAAAAATATATAAAAAAATGGCTTCTTGACGACATAGGTCGTTCAAGGACAAAGAATGAACTTCTGCAAGTCTTTAAAAAATATATGCCTGCATAACTTTACTATAATATTATACTATAATATAATATGATGTAAGATTATATTAATTATATTAATTATATTAATTACAATATATTACAAAATGTAATATATTGTAATATAATGCAAAAGAATAATACTATATTATATCTACATATATCTTTATATTTATATGTGTGTGTATGTATGTATATGTATAAGTGTATGTGAATATGCATATATACGAGTACCTACGTCAGTTAGGCTTCTCCACCCAAGTCAGAAAATAAGCTGTATGCCCAGATACAGGCTGTATTCGGCCTAGTGGGCCGTTGTTTAATTCTCACCATTTCTTGGTATGAACATTTTTATGTGTTTTCTCATTATGTTTGAAATAAAATAAATAGATTAAATACGATATAATATACGGATTATACGAAAAACGGCGATCGGCCGACGTGGCTACCCAGGGGTT
This sequence comes from Micropterix aruncella, assembly GCA_944548615.1. Lineage (NCBI taxonomy): Eukaryota > Metazoa > Arthropoda > Insecta > Lepidoptera > Micropterigidae > Micropterix > Micropterix aruncella. Next base: position 23,450,140 of record OX155955.1, on the reverse strand, counting down.
AAACTATCGATGTCATCCTAAAAACGAACATCCTGTATAGAACGCGGAATAATTTAATTTCGGCAAACTCTAAATCCGATCGTGTGATTAAATTATCTGAGCGGTGGGGAAACAATTTAAAGCGAGGTGAACGTAAACGATCGCACGTAGTAAAGGTAAATACGGCGACATGCTTCGAAAGGAAATATATTATTGAATCGGTAGCTTCTAGTGTAGTAGCTATCTGGTAACCTCCTCGAAGAGGGGCTTACCCTGTCAGGGTCGCTGTGAGCTTCTGCCACGGCTGTACTAATGCAGACGGAGGCGGTTGGGATCAGAAGATCGCGGATTCGGGTAAATACCTCGGGCGGAACTGGGCAGCTGGTGCACCATTCGGTTTGCTAGGTGTTAAATGCCCAGCTGGCGATTGACCAGAGGGGTCTGGATACGTATGTTTCCTATGACAGCGGAGGGTAGTTGTCGACCTCACGTCTTCAACCCTTGAATCGATCCGTCGGCCACCCAATCCCGAGTGACAATGGCGGGCAAAGGGCGTCGCGGTCCGCAAAATATTCAAACTGAATAACTGCTTACGTCAGGTAGAAGCCGCGCAAGCGACCTCGAAACCGTGACCCGACCGAAGGTCAGATAAATCTGACCAAACCTGGTAGTAAGCGCTTGAGGTTGGCCCGCTTGGTTCACATTCCAGTGTTTCGCGGTAAGGCGTCGGCGTCTTACGGGCATGTTGGCGGAGTTAGACTGTGGACTGTGTTGTTCCTGAGTCTCTGTGTAATCACCTCACGACTGAAAGAACGATCTATATCGTTATAACAGCCTGAGGTGTCGGGTTTACCCGTTGCAGATGACAGCTCCAAAGTGTGGTAGCATGAGCGAGAAGCTTCTGATCAGGTACGTCTTCAATGCTTGTATCGATCTCGTGGATCGGCCGAAACGATGGATCACGTGAGTCCCATTAGGGACCATAAACCCAAGTAGGTGATGATATATTATTTGTACGAACTATATAAGAATGACATTCAATATTATAAAAAATTATATATTCATATGATCAATATCATTGATTTCCTATATTTTTATAGTTATATTTTTTTTACTCGAGATCAAACCACGAGATAAACAGTTAGAAGGATTCTCAATGCCTGCGACATGGTGAAAACAATTGGAGAGCATATATAGTTTTAGTCAGTTTGTCGAAGCGATTATAGACGAAAGTCTACCAGCGATGCAGAGATGAATAGATCCAACACTTAGTCACCTTAGAATAGGTAAATGCATATGTCTTTTAACGTGAATTTAAGTCATCGCAGACGACACGGAGTAAGTTTGATAGAAGTACGCCAGCTCAGAGTTCTAACCTAAGGATATTGATAGTGGTTTGACGGGAGCGACTTGTGATTTCGCACACAGCAAATGTATTAAAAATTCAGAACCATGTTGAATGTATAGGCGCTACCATGTTGAAGGTTTTTCAAAATTGATATCCAGATGAAAAATTTTAAAATATATAAAAGTAGGTCATCATATCAGCTTGCGAGATAATTGATTTTCTAATTTCGGCATTTGTTCACTTTGCTTCTTGCTGCATGATATTTTTTGTGATATTTCGAAAAGTTGAAAACCGATTTTGATTTACTATGACTGAAAATAGATGAGAGTAACCAAGCTACGCTTAGGAATCAGTCCGATTGAAATTCGTTAAGTAGATCTCGAGCTATTGGGCGTCCGATACTCAGATGGACCGACAAACACACCCAAACACACACAGACTAGCCTTTTATAATATAAAATAATTTATTCGTAGATCTAGATTCCATTTACAGGTGAATATTTTAAGACGTGTTAGATAATATATTGGATATTTTGTTTTTTGGTTCGTACGAGTACACTTGTATATTTTGTCAACAAAAATAATTTAACCAACAAGCAATTGGTGAAAGAATAAAATATCATATTTTTTTTGCCTAGCTAACCATTTCATTTTATTGTCAGAAATAATGTTCGTTTTGTTTTTTTTATTTAACTGATCTCTAACACTTTACAGTAGGTACAGTATTTAGATTTTACAGATCTTACAGTACAGTATTTAGATACAGTATTTAGATTATCTACTTCGTGATTATTCAACCTCAATAGGCATTCTCCTGTAATGAGGTAGAGGATATAACGATAAATATTAAATTAATTATTTTTGATTTAGCTTATCTACCAATGTATTGATAAATTAAATATTTTTTTCTGATTAAAGTTGGTTGTTAATTTAAGTGAAATTATAGAATGTACTATAAGAGAAAAAACCTCCGTTGTCCAGGGTAGACTGAAGTGCTCTCAATCATCATCCATTGTTCTGTTATACAATACAATACAATACAAGCAACTACTCCAGTAGATGGGCATTCCTACACTTGGATAAGTTACAAAATTAAATGCTTAAAATTGTATTATTAAAAACATAACTATCATGATAGTTGTCATGGCTGTAATATTATATTCAATATTTCCTTCTTACAAAGAATCAAAATATACTAATGTCATTAAATAGTAAGAGAGAAAATTACATTTAATTAAAAATGCAAATTCTATGTAGAATAATCAAGGTAAAATAATTTTATTGTCAATTCAGCAATATGCCTTCGTATTTTTTGAACATAAATAGATGTATAATAAATTATATTAGAATTAGAATGTCAGCTATCATAATACCGTTATGTTTAAAATTTTACAAATATCCGTTGACCATTTCGTCGTGAGAGACAAACTAAGGTTTGAGGTCCTCCGGGTTTGTTACGCCGACTTGCTTTAACATTGCCTGATATCCTGCTACTTTCTTTGGACCGTCAATTATTATAAACAAATCGACGGAATAGCGATGGGATGCCGCAAGTCGAAAATAGTTAGCTACTTATAAATGGCAAATTTTGAGGAACTAGCCATCAAAACTTTAAAATTAAACCCATTCTCTGACTTCGCTTTGTGAGCACGACTTTCAGCATCCTGAAGGGTAATACAGTTTGCCGGCTATCCATAGAACAAAGGATGTCCATTGACAGCACTTCAGTCTACCTTGGATACGGCGGTTGCAACATCGCCTAAACTTCGGGTGCTACACACATTACTTTTATGATATTTATAATGTCAAACAATTGCGATAGTCTTCGATTTCGTAATTGGATACATATGTAGATAATTTAATGTAAACACATAAATAAATGTATATTGTAATATGCCTAATATTTTTTTTGAGACTTTAATAACTTCAAACGATAAATCAAACATTAAAATTTGTTAAACAAACTTCTTGCACTGATCCCTTATACTAATCGATAGCCAATGTAAAGCACTTCTTGATATTCGGTTCTATTCAGGGTCTGTCCTATGCGTGTGGAAAGTTATAAAGTTTTATTCCTAAGTAATGTGTCCCTGTCTATAGGTTTTATTAATTTTTATTTGTTTCTGTCTTTTACATGTTGTCGTATTTGTGCTCTTGTTTATCTTCGCTTAAGCCTGACATATATTTTTGGCAGAGTACGACAACTAGTTGGATCGTAAAGTCAACATGTTTAATAGTATAAAAGAACGGATAAAGTTTCTTTAAACTTTATCCGTTCTTTTATATCATTAATCTTTTTTAATCTGCGTAAACGTCTTTGATTAAAACAGACATCAATTTACTTAACGATAGATAGGTAAAGAAGAGGCTCGGATCCTTGTACAATAACATAGAGGGAATTACAGTAATTGAATGTTTTAAATGCCACTATACCTGCCCCGGTACGAGCCGATGTTACGCGCCGCTACGAGGTGCTACGAGTCAGCGCTACGAAGCGGGGTGCTACGCTTACCGCCCTCGGTCCGCGCGGCGGCAGCTATAAAAGGCATCCACCGAGCAACAGCCTGTTATTCATCACCCATCGGCTAGCGTGTTAACACACTGCGCTCGAAATTTCTCCCTCTCTTCTCGCGTTAATTTCAGCAGCGACCTGCTGAAATTTAAGTCCCGCGTCGCGCCGGAACTTATCACGAGTCGACCACTGTACCCGCTACGCTTCGGCTGCCGCTGCCTTGTATGAGGTAAGTGCAGGTTTATTACATGTAATTCAATAACTTCCAATACCAAGTTATAAAAAACGACAATTGCATTTGTTTGACATTATACCGTATTGATTTGACACCGACAGATTTACCTTTGTCAAAACGTTTTGCATCTGTTTCTTATATAAAAATACGAAAGAGCATCCGTTTTAAAAGGACATGTCAATGGCACCTAATGAAAATTAAACGGTTTAAAAATATTTAAATTAATTTAAAACTTTCGCATTGGCTTCAAGATTTTCAATCTGGAAACATTTTAGGCTCGAAGCTAATAAACTTAACAGAACATCCCAGAGCTTTCGATTCGAGAAAAGGTGTTTGTTAAGTCGGATAATTAATTTTGAGATAAATGAACTTCAAATCAAGTAAACAAATCCATCCTATAAATCCTTGCAAAATAAATTTTCTAGTGAAAACCGCTCTTTTCATAGAATGGACACAATATTAAGGTTCAACATTTATAGCTAGGATAAAATAGAATATTTAATATATTTACTACTTTTTTCCTTAATAAAGTAGGCGGGTTACATACAGTTTAGCGGTATTTTAGCATAATTACATCGACACAAAACACATTTTTTATTAAACCTTCAAAAAGATTAAAACTCTGTTCTTTGTTCTGTAAGCGTAAAGTTCTTGTGGTTATTGCGGTTTTTCATACCTTTTGTCAAATAAAAGCTTGAATGCAAACATTGCTTTTGAAATTTACTAACAGTTAATGCTTTACGAGTATTGTCTAAGTTTAAAGTTCAAAGTTTATTTAATTCCAAAAACCCTGCTAGGGTATAGAACATACTATTAATACATATATTATTTATAATTCCTATTTTAATCATATATCTGGCAAACAGAAAATTTTATCACATGAAAAAACGGACTGCCCATAAATTACACAAAATTAAATCACATTGTCTAAATATTTTAACGAGATTTAAAATGAGAATTAGGAAATGTCTAAAACAGAAATACCAAATCCACGACAGGTTATAAAAAAAAAAAAGTATGGAATATAAAGAAAAAAAATTGAATAATCTTGCAGAAAAAAATAAAAATAAAAATAACGATAATCAAATAGTTAATATATAAATAAATAAAAGCAGTATTCCTAGATCATGTTACAAAATCAGTAAAAAAAATGTATAAATAAAAAAAGGAAAACAAAAATATGGTTTAAAAAAAGTCTAAAAAATAGAACACATTTAAGTAGTCGATTGTGAATATAAAATTTTAAAAGTCCGTGTCTCATAAATATTTTTTTACAAAAACTCCTTGGTAAGTTTTTTTAAATAGGGCATATGTTTGTATATTTTTTAGCTCCCCTGGTAAGCTGTTATAAAATGTTCTGTATTGAGTTATCCTTTGAAATTTTGGCGTTGTAGTTCCTAGACCTATGTGTACACATCGATTTGTGCCTTGTATTGTGGGAATGTATGTGGGCTTGAGTTTGGTGATTTCCATTATTTTTATAGAAATCGCACAGGCATTTGTGAATAAGTATAGCATACACTGTGGAGATATTTAGTTTGCGTTATTGTGGTTTGCAAGATTCTCTCATATTTCGACGCTAGAACGGGCTAGTCCCAGTTGGGTGACAGAATCAAATAAGCAAAAGGCTAAGATTTTGCCATTCGGTTCCTGTTATTTTTGTAAGCAAATCAATGTTTATAGTAATTAATTCTTAAATAAACAAATTAAAAAAAAATATCTGCGTATTGCTCTCACGGCTCGTTTCTGTAAAAATAAATATCTCTTTAATGTCAGTGGCATTTGCCGACAATAAAATCCCATATCTCGAGTGGGATTCAACCAGAGAATAGTATGCACTCACAACTTACTTATCGTCTAATATCTTTCTTAATCTGGAGATCGCATAGCAAGCTGAACACAATTTGGACTTAAGCTGGTTTATATGGCTTTTCCATGATATATCCTCATCGATGTAAAATCCTAGAAATTTACTGGACTTGGCAATCTCGAGAGAATAATTTAACGCTAACCGTTTTTCTTTTTTGTTTGAGAAGTTTATTAACACTATTTTGCCTAAGTTTAGCGACATCTGGTTCGCTCTAAACCAATCATCGAGTTCAAAAAGTGTTCCGTTTATCAATTCCTAGATTATCGTTCTAAAAATACATATAGATATCACTTCTAAAAATACACGTGGTGTCATCTGCAAATTTCTGCAAATTAGTTGCTAATATAGAGCCCTGAGGCACACCGATGTTTACTGTTTCACATCTCGATTGATTAACCTTTTCCTCAATTATTTTAATATCCACCAATTGCTGCCTATTTTCTAGGTACGATTTAATGAGTGAATTAGCCACCCCTCGAACTCCAAAATGCTTTAGCTTATCTACCAATGTATTGATATTTATACATTCGAATGCTCTGCTTAGATCGCAGAACATATAGTTCTCAATAACCTTGCATTACACGCATTACACTCGTTAAATAGAATATTGATTGTACTGATTTAAATTCAGTGAAGCTAATAACAAATCAGGGAGCTAGTTAAATCGATTTCTTATAATGATAATAACATAATATTAAGATAGTGATATAGGTGACAATGCGTGCATTGTTTAATACATAACCATAATATATTTCATTAACCCTCGAAGTCTGAAATATGCATGGTTTGTCGGAAACTACAGGATTTTTAAAATGTGTAAGAGTTCTGAGTGCCCATTCATAAATGTAGGTGAGACCAAATAGAGATATATTTTTCCTGAGATGTTCCTTACATAAGCTAAATTTTAACTAAATCGCCCTAGTTCGCAAGAACTTATGAGTAATTTCAAAATTACAAAGATTTTTATTGAAACACTGATTTTGGCATTTCAAACTTGTGAATCTAATGAAATCGTTCGATACAAAATGTATTGTAGTTTCATTTTCACTTTTGGCGAGCGATTTATATAACATAAACACAGTATTATGTATAATAATTTTAACTGGCTGGAATAATTACACTTTTGATTAATGTCAACATTGGCTATAATGATTAGGGTCTGTTTCAATAGTTGGGTTATATTTGCGATTCATCCCAATTATATTACAGCAAGTAATAATTCTCTTTGTATTTTGGAAGCGCTTCCATGCCCTTAATTTTTTGGGTTACTCACCAAAGCATTTACCACCATGCTCTAAAAGCGTCCTAACCTTTGATCGAGAGAAATACAATTATTCATACAAAACAATTTTACTGTAATCGACAACAAAGTACACTGCTCCCAACAGCTTTACCACTATACCACTATAGAAACTGTCGTTGTTGGTTCCGCCACGAAGGGTTCGCTCTCCTCGTACCTTCGAAATCCCTCGTGTGAGCACTAGTTACTCTGTTATGCACCGCTTGATGACCACATATAATAGACGATTCGAAGATATCGACATTTTTTACCTGAATCAACCTAAATTCAGCGAAGCTGTCCTTAGCTCACTAGGCGTCTAGGAAGTGATTACACAGTGAATATAATTTGAATATCTATATCCTATCCTACATATATCCCATCCCTCTCCTTTCCTATCCGTACAATAGTTCAACTGCAATTTAATTTAATTTAATTTAGTGCAATGCAATTTTTGATTTACCGTATAAGAAAATAATGTAGGAAACAATTAATCGGCCAGCGAATCTCTGTATTAGAATAATTAGTAATAATTAATGAAGCGCTGTATGTTTCCCGAAAATAAATAAATAAATAAATAAATAAATAAATAAAAAACGCATTTTCTGCAATGGTGTTCCTTTCGGCATACGCATAATGTATTCTCGTGATTCGAATCGGACTATTTCAGCAACATTTTCTACTTGTAGGAATATGCAAAAATCATACGGACCTATGTTTAGGGAGAAGGGAGTCTGATGCTGCATGACCAAAGTCTACACTTGGTAAATTACATTATCATTTCGGCTTCGAGGCCAACTGAGATGCGGCCATCTTTGAAGCAGTTATGCTACTCCTTTATTTGTGAGATGCTGATGGTGTCTAGATCTTGTGAATGGTGTCGACTTGGTTATTACCAAGCGTTTGGTAAAATATGATATATTTTCTAATAAGTCCTTCCAACCTTAACAATTCGACGGGAGGACACTTAAGTCGACACACACTTCTAAATGGGTTCAAGCGTTTAGACTTCATGGTGGAATAAAGAAACGGAAAACATACATAGATAAATCCTGAACACATTAACTCCTTTTTTGTAGGGCAGTCAAAAAAGGTATTTTTTTATTTTTTTTAAGTAAAAACAATTTAAAAAAAAACTAAAAAATAAACACTAAACGCAGGTATAAAAAATAGACATCTGAAGTGTCGATCTATTAAACATTTACTTATGACCATCATAAAAATGTTAGCATATGAATTAGAATATAATATAAAGTAATATAAGAGATACATACCTCAAATTCTGAATACATATATAGAATATCCGAATGTCCAGATTAGATATAATATCCAATAATTTTAAAATGTATTGTCTTCCCTTTTTTACGATCCACGCTGTAAGCATTCTTTTAAAATGGATCTTATTTTGTTGCCGATTTTATATCACCAGGAAAGGGATTGAAAAGTCTCGGCGCAATGAATGTTCATATATGATATTATACACTTTCTATAGGAAATCTTTTATTTAGCTTTCGAAACATTGCTGATGTTACAAACATAGACAAACAAAGAGACAACGAAGTATCACTAATATGATTTATTTTGTCCATTTTAGTATGAAATATATTTTGTTTCGATTTTAAACCAGAATAGCAACACTGGCATATAGAGTTGTCAACTACAACGGGCGAACCCGTCACCTCAGGAAGTTTTAACGATTGTTCGTTCTATCTCCCGTGAAGTGAGCGCAGAAGACATGGACAAAACAGTCCACCTTTAAGCTCCGCCACATGCCCGTAAGAGGCCAACGCCGTATCCGCGAGATAACCAGGTATGTTACCCAGCAGGCTTACACTCACGCCCTTACTTCCAATTGCGACCAGATTACTCCGGTCTCTCGATTGGATGCGAGTTCAAGGTCGCTTGCGCGGTCCTCTTCCTTACGAAGCGGTGAAACGGCGTAAACCGAATTTACCGTAGACCACGGCATCCTTTGCCCGGCTGATCACCCAGGATCGGGTAGCCGATGGTCGTTTCAAGAGCAGTCGCCGTATGGTCCGCAACCACCCCCGCTCTATAGGAAACGGTACTGCTTCCAGACTCTCCCTACTGTTAGTCAGAGTGCACAATCAATTGGCTTACGCCGCACGGTGCGCAGGCCGTCCAGGAGCGCCAGAAGTTTGACTCCTAGGGGAAACTAGCCCTAAGGCCAGAGTCCTGCCCGGGCTCGCGCTTCATGCGTGGAGGCCGCCGGATAGGTATTAACCCGTGAGTGTGACCAACTATGAACAGAATGAGTATTCGTGGCCCATTAGCTCCCAGCAACACTGACAGGTCTTATCCCACAATATCGAAAACTTAACGTCTCCTAAAGCGCTTAGCATCTTCAAATTCGATTTTAGTTTTGTTTTCTCTACCCATCAATGATTTTTTTGTTATTAAATTCTTAAATCATTCAAGATATTTAGTGATGACTTACAAGAAAGGTAGAGGAATTACTCTTAGAATTCCAAAACACTTTCGTTTTCCATTCTAGTAATAATAATGACGAAGTTATGAAGAATTCAATTTTCAGATGACAATATTTTTAATTCAATATTTGCTGAAGACGCCGAAAAGTGAACAAAGCAAGAGTTGTAGCCTATGTCCTCAAAATTTTAAGCTCTATTTATTTATTTCTCTAGGATCAGTATTACCAGATTTTTGTTTTTTATTTTATTTTGAATAAGCAGCCATTTTGAAGCAAGATGGCAGATAGCTCTCATCAGCTTACTAATTCTAGGCAATAGGATGAACCAAAAACTCGACAGTCCCTAGACGGATTTCAGTGTGTGTCATATCATTTCATGTCCTATCATTACGTTTTTTCGTTCCTCCGCGATTAATTCATAATTCACGCACTTTTGAGGTCTCTCGTGCCAATACCAAGTACGGGAAAAATTCCATCGCTTATAGGCTAATGTGCACGTGCGACTCTCGTTTCTCCACCATCGACATTTTCAACCTCAACCAACCGACGTTCGTTAAAGAATTATTCAAATCAATTGCACCTAACGAGCTTGTTAACATCTATCTTTCTTAGTTATATAATTTTCATGCAACATATCAGTAGCTACTACAAATATTTATAAATATTTATTATATATCTAAAAATATCTATAAACATCAATAAATATCTGTATCTATATATCCACTATAAAACCTATTTATATCTTTATTTATATCTATATATATATACACATACCATCGTCTAACTCCTTCTTCCTAATCACTTCCAATTCCCTACCTCTCCCATCGGTTTTCTATTTTAATTTTCTATTTAACATATACTTAGTTTATTTTACAATTAATTTTTAAGTGTAATATGCCGAAATCCAAATGTGTAATATGCGGAAATCTGTTAATTTCATAGGAAACGATTATCGGCGTAATGTTTTTCTCTTTTTCTACATTATGTTTATGCACACGTATGTCAATTGTATGCGCTGTATGTTTCCAGAAAAAAAATAAAATAAATGAAATAAATAAATAAAAACCATTTAAATTCTCTATAAAAGCCCCTCGTAATCTGCAGACCAGCAAGACCTCACAAAACACAGCGAAACCTTCCAAAGTTCCAATCATTTCTTCTACTACAACGGCATGCACGAAGAATACCAGCGAAATATTTTGAACAGATGTTAGAGAAACCCGGATAATTTGATGTGAAAACCAATTGGTTTTGCTGATTTCTTTTCAACACCCTGCAAAAAATGATGTGGCGATTTTTCGTATTGTATTTATGGATTCATTAATATCTAAAATTGTCGAGAACTATGAAATTCTGCGGATTTCCTGCATTTGTATTTTTTTTAAAGATATTAAAAAGATATTATTAATGAGAATAGAAACTTTTCGACATCTTTAGCAGATTTTGAATCAAAAATGCTATCATTTAAACATTTAATACTTTATATTTCCGTCATTATTGAAAACGAATATAGAATGGAAAACGAAAGCGTTTTGTAATCCTGAAAATTATTCCTCTAACTCTGTTGTAAGTCATTTCTAAATATCTTTATTGGCCTACAAACTTACGAGTAGCTTACGATTTTATTTGCTACGATTTAAAGTTGACGCTTTTTAACAGCTCTCTCAATTGCGCATTTCGGTATTACGAAAACTCTCGTTTTCGGTCGACCCTAGCGGCGAGTAGCCGAACCACCTCCAATCGCAGCGGATTGAAAAACGAGAGCGTGCATGCATTACAGCTCATTCAGACTATTACAGTTTCTACGAGGGGGTTTTGCTGATACGGTTAAGCTGTATACGGTAAAAAATCCGCGCGGTCACATTATATTGTTTGTTAATCAGTTTGTTGGAAAGTTGCGTAAAAGCGTTTATTTATCATTAACTTGATTTATACGTGAATATGTCTGCCTGATTCCTCTCACGTCCTGTAACAGCCCGTTCACACGTCTCTTGTCTCGTTTCTTGTGCGCCACTATAAAGTGGCGGATGCAAACATAATGCGTGTGTGCTTACTATACGTTAAAACCGAAAGCGGTAAAAACGATTTATTTTATTTTTGCTGTCGCGTTTTGTCACTGTAAACTGAAAGGCGTCGGGCAGACATAATCATACAAAATATATTAAAATATTAATAATAAATTGGTGATAACCAATAACACTCATGACAGATAAATATCTTTTTTTTTTATTAAATTTTTTCAAAGAAAAAGATATTTCTTTTAAATATTACAATCTTGCCAAACTGGTATACAGTTTGTTGGCGAGACAAACTCTTACACTACACTAGTCTTACACTTAATAATATAAAAAACAATGCACAGCAGTATTACTACTGGTCTTACTACAGGCTTAAATTAGGCCAGTATTGCTACAAGCTTAAATGATAGAATCGTATAACAAATTTAATTACGACCACTAATGTCACTATAAACGTCCAACAGGTAGCTTTTTAATCTCTTTTTAAACATCTGTTTGCTCACGCTTACACAGTCTTCCTCTGATACAATAGCATTAAAGATTCTTGGAATGAGGTACCTTAACGTCCTTTCATCATAGTAGTTGTTCGCTCTTGGTTCTTCAAATCTTTTACGGACTTTTTCTCTAACATCTAAGACCCTGCTCGTAAAATAAAAAGAAACCTGTAGGGGTTGTAATTAAAAAGCATTGGCCGCAAGTCTATTCTAAATAGAAGAATACAAAAAAACTATTATTATTAACAAAACTTCAAAAAGAACGGTTAAGTTCATCGACAGAAAGCAAACAAAGTATAAATATGTGTTTTTTTAAAAATCAAAAAAAAAAGAAGTAAACATATTAAGGAAAAAAAAACACGACTGGCGTTACAGAAAGTGAGCTGTTGTATTTATACTTATTTTTATTATGGTTTTTTTTATGAAATACTTGTGGCTTATTTACTCATATATACTTACTTGATATTTGAACAATTAAGGTAATCTATGACAATCAGTATGACATAATGATTCTAACAATTCCACACACTTTAAATCGGTTCAAGCGTTTAGAAGTTACGATGGAATCAAGAAACGGAAAACATACATAGATGAACCCTGAACACATTATACTGCTTTTTTGTCGGGCAGTCTTGTAAAAAAGAAAGCATAATATGACGTTCATTTCCTTACCACCGATATTGTTTGGTAGAGGCAGGCAGGCATCGGGCAGAAGTATTCACATATAAATCGAGTTAATGATAAATAAATAAATCATTTGAATCAGACGTCCATCTTTTACGAAACGTTCCAACAAAGTAGTTAAAGAACCGTATAATGCGAACGCGCGGATTATTTTTCCGTACACAGATAAACCGTATCCGAAAACCTAGTCGTCAAAGCCGCAATGTGTGAACGGGCTGGGCTGCTAGTCCGGTTTTTTTAGTAATTCTTCTTATTTCTTTTACTCATATTGTGTCTGAAATTGTGAAATTCTATATTTAGGTAAATTAATTAAAATACATAGCAAATATCCTCTGCTACACGTATGTACATAAAAAAACTAATGAAATGCTACATAAAAGCCTAAAAGAGTTTCTTATTTGCAAAATCCATTCTTGAGTGTTGCCGATGTTTTCAAATAAATTGAAAGCATTTCTACAAAGCATATTGTCTGGTATGCGAGAAAGACGGTCGGATATCCTGTCAGTCTCCTCGTGATTCTTAAGATATTCCAGTGTCATATTTATTTTCTTCAAATTATTAATCTGTAAAATGACAACATAGCAACGTAATTATTGAATTTTGAAGAAATATTAAAATACTCACAAAATTCGCTACATTGTCCTATGATTTAAATGTGGGTATACGCTAATTAAAAGTAATGAAATGATTCTTATTATTAAAAAATATTTTTTAATATTTTAAACTTCGAAACAAGTTTTTCTGAATGTAATAACTATGTAAAACAACTTTTATGAATTGGCTGAACATTTTTATAATGTCATTGTATTATCGGGTAGCGAGAATTCGCCTTAGTCCGCAATACTGATAAAAGGAGAGAGATAAAATAAAGCATGTTCCCATTCTGTAATAAATCCTTTTCCTTTTTCTCTTCCTCAATTTCAGTATCTGTCCGTTCGTGGGAATAAATCCCGAAATCAAGATTAAAGCTATTGGATTTAACACGCCCTTCAACTTCAAATTCTTGACATACCAACGTAATTTCTAGAAACTTAAAGTGAGAAGTGTGCTTTTAAGGATATAAATCCCTAAGGTTAAGATTTTTTGAGGAGTTGACTTTGCACATTCCAAACATTAAGTCGAAAATTCCGAATGTTTAACATAAAAGCGTCCATACGATTTGCATACTTTTTTCGTAGTTTATGATTTAAAAGGACTTTTAGGTTTTCGATGACTGTATAATCCTATATGAAAATTCTTTAAATTTAGCGAAAAACCCATCTGAGTTAGTTTCGCCGAGATATATATTTCCTGGTTTTTATTTCAGAATTTCATGAAATTTACCGAGACAATTGTTAGAAATACAATAAATTGCGCTTATGTAAGTAAGTAAGTTTCCATCTGTTTCCATAAAAGCAGTTTCCCTTAAAACAAAACAAAACATTTGTTACGGTAATTAAGCTAGCTATAATATCAAAATTTACATTGTTTATTTTATTTATTTACTCTGACCCGCTTGGATACGGGACAGCACAGTCCTAGTTAGGTGGCACAGGGCATTTGTTACATTTGTGTGTGTTTTTTTTCGAGATACTTTATAACATCGATAACAATGTAGCCAAATGTACAAAACAATATTAATAAAATACTCTAAATAAAAATAAAAACTTTGAATTATTTTACAGAAACACATCAAATATGCTTAAAAATTGCTTATATATTGTTTATATTTTTCGGAAAATACCAAATTCCAACTATGAATTATGCACTAGTCGACTCACCGATATCGATTTTCGAATGGAAATTGATTAAAAAATATAGGTCATTGCTTAAGTTTTAAAGTTAATAAAGTCGTATGCGTAGCCATTTTCTGTCGACTCAAATAGCCTGACTCGTTACATGCTTAGTTGTTTTTTCTGCAGATATTATTGTTTGTTAAAGTTAAAGTTTTTTAGAAAGGTTACCTAACCAATAGTGAAAACTAAAATAGAATTTACTCAGCCATTCTTGACTTTAACACTATCAATCAGGGGGCTTTTGGTGGGATTAGTTTTATAATTGTTTAGTTATACCATTGATTTTATAGTACATACTTATCAGTAAGTTTGTTTAGATATACATACTTATATAAGGTAATACTTCACAAGATATGGGATGATAACGTGAATAATCCATATACATTGGCTCAAATTGGCTTATTCGTGCCGAATAACCACGTTCGTGCCAGATCACACGAACTGTTGGTGGATTTATCCTTAAGCACAAGTGTTAGGCGGGTGAGCATTGGTGACAAGAGCCGTCCTACACCTGAATGCGACATTCTCAACATCACAGTCTTTCACATCACGACTTTATTCAAAAATCTTACATTAGAGAATTATGGGTCACAATGAAAGACCATGTGACTCAACTCCGGGCTAGAACTCCTCATTGCTGATGCTGTAGGGGTGCGGCCGAGGCAAAAACACTTTATTTCGTAGATATGATTGTCAACAGAGAAATTTTTCTAAATTTAGTATTGTGATCAACAGATTCGTGTACAATAATTATTTTCTAGCATCGTCGATTTTACAATAAAACCCTTTACCTTAAAAAGTCTTTTAAGGTTATTTTATTTTTTAATAACTAAAATCAAGTTCAACCCTTATTTCAAAAGTCCTTTATTAAAAAAAAATTGAATATTAGGTATAACAAAGATCACATTTAACTCCACCTGTATTATTTTCTGCCTTGTTGCTAAACTAACTATTTCATTCAAAACAATTAGATAATTTTATTTAATTCCTCTTAATAATTTGATATTTCACTCTCGATTTTATTCTCTATTTTTGCCTCAATTTCAGAGTTTATTTTTGGTTAAATTTTCGTATATTTTATTTTTGAGTGGTGTGTACGGCTAGGTATGTATATTATTATTAATATTCGATGCTTCTTTTGATTATGATAGTTTTATATTTTAAAAAGTGTGGTCGAAAATGACATTCAAAACGTTTTGGCATTATAGTTCCTCCCCTTACAAAAATAATGCATTATTTAAATAAGTTAGAGAAAATGGCATGCCCATTATTTTTTATTTATGTTAGAGTTATTATGTAATTATTTTCTTAATGCTATTCATTGAGTTATTTTATTAGATAAATTTGCAAAGGAAAATTTCAAACCAGTATTGTATTATTCGCAGATATGTCAAATTCGATGCCATAGAAGGTAGAAGAATTTCATTACATTCATTGTTCTTCCACTGCCCTAACCCACATTCCTTTATCTCAAAGGGCCTATATCAGTAGTTAGATATATCAGTAACTTTCCCACTAATTTTATTTTACTTATATGTAGTACGTATATATGTATTATATATGTAGATACTGATATTGATTACCTTAATGCTGCAAGTGTTAGCCTATTATTCTAATGAAATAATTTTGTTTGTTTTTTGTTTTCTAATTTATGATTGAAGAGCGGCAAATAGTTAAATAACTTAACCCTTTCTGAATCTAGATTGGATAAAAAATAATATTGTTGTGGGTAAAAATAACATGTTTCTTGTTTACTACGCTATATGTATATTTCGCTAAGCATGCATTATATTCAATTCATATCCAACTGGCTAATTTATCGCTCTTGGACCTGTCACAATATATTATAACAGGTAGTTAGTACAAGCCTTTTTGCATGATTCTAGTTTGCGTATCATTTTTAAGACCAATAGAAAATGTAATGGGCTTAGTATTATACCTGATTAAAATAATTTAAATAACCGTGAATTGCTAAAATCAGTTGATATAAAAAATCTAAATAAACGTAATATAAATCATATAAACCTAAAAAATAGCCCGTTAACATTACACAATTCATGTAGTTATTTATTGTGTTATAGAACCACAATACCGTTTATAGAAAATATTATAGAAATATCTATAATAAAATTTAAATATTATATTATATTAAATTTACTTTTAAAAATATATTATAGAGAATCTGTACGGCTATTCCACGAGATATCCTGATAAACATACCGAAAGTCCCCGACGGTAATGAGTGAGCTGAGAGGGGGGGGGGGGGGGGAGGGGGAGGTGTTCAAATGTTCCATTCTCGTTATTCGCAGGTATTTTGAAAATATTTAGGATTAGCAATACTTCTACGAAAAAAAATTACATAAAATTTCAAGAAGTGTGTGTGTTCCTTTACCTACCTATAACTCGTGACCTAGCAAATAAATTGTTATTCTACTTATATCTCTAACCTGCAACTTGTGACCTACCAAATAAAAATCTCAAAAAATAATACAAAATTTAATGGAGGATAAAAAAAATAAATATTCAACACATTAAATTACTGTTATCTTTCAAAATATTCCTTCAACGAATAAAAAGGTTTTTCAATCAGCCTGGCTTTCAGTTTTGCATTAAAAGGTTTATCTTGATGACTTTTATTTAATGTGTAAAGTGGTTATATATTTTAACACGTTGAACGCCAAACTAAAAACCAGGTTTAGCCCAGTGGGCCGCGGCGGACAGCTTGTAACTGCCAGTATATCGGGTCCAGGGGGCCGCGTCGGACACCATGTGTCCGCATGCCCACGATCACTTCAGAAGCCTGTAGGCGTCCAACGGACAGCATTTCGACTGTTTTTACTAAGGCAAGTGACCCGCGCGGTCCCACAGTACAACCTGACCACTTGGCACAAAAAAGGAAAGACGGTTGGACATTCTCACAGGCCCAGAGGGACACTGGTGTCTGCCATTTGACATCTCGGAAAATAATGAGTAAATTGCTGTCTCCGTATGTCACCCATATTTTTAAGTTATTTAGTTTTTTTGCGAAGAAGCACCTCAACGATTTTTGTACGATTTTAGATTAATTGGTGCGGCACGGGGAAAAGTATGCTGTCTGACACATGGTGTCCGTCATGGCGTTCAACGTGTTAATAGCCATATATATCGTACCTATTAGGAAAGATGTAAAATATGGCAACAGTTCCCTTTTAATATCTGCTAATATATAGTGTTCTAAATTATTAGCTGTAAAAAACTACCCCTGTTGTGTTACAAATTTACAACATTCCATCAAATAAATTGATATAAACGTTAATAGTGATTTGCTTTGGAAAAATGACTTACATTCGTCTGACGTTGATATTTCTCAAATAATTCTAACACAGCCTTCTTGCAATATAAATACGTCGTTAGCATTTACAAAAAGGCCCCATGAACGGCATAGGAACAAGTAATATATTAAAAAGAACAAAAAAACACGACTGCCGTTACAGAAAGTGAACTACTTATTGTATTTTTAATTATCTTAATTACTGTTTTTTTATAAAATATGTGTGGTTTATGTATTTATCCATAAAGATAGATGTATATTTCCAAAATGTACTCAATCAGACCTTTCATTGAATTGACATTTGGACTTTAGACAACTACTTAGTAGATATATGGGCAGTTAAGGTACCGTATGACACTCAGGATGGCATAACGATTCCATAAAATTCTAAATTATGGTGGAATAAAGAAACGTAAAACATACATAGATGAATCCTGAGCACATTACACTCCTTTTTTATTGGGCAGTCGTGTAACAAGTAAACATATTAAAAATAATAAAAAAACACGACACCCGTTACAGAAAGTGAAGTATTGTATTTAAAATTATTTGTGTGGTTTATGTATTTATCGATATAGATACATGTATATTTCCGGAATGTACTAAATCCAACCTTTCATTTGAACACTAAACACGATATGTTTGTTTTAATTTATTGACATTTGGACATTTAGACAACTACTTACTTAACCCTTGACTACACTCGCGGGGTACAAACGTACCCCACGAGATCTATTTCACACTCTAATTTTGTAGTCGCGCTGGTGTCGGTGTTGCGCGTCCATGTAATGTCGGTGTCGCCAGAGTGTGTTTCTAAAATTAGGCCTAATTTTATCATTTATTTTATGAAATGACTATTATTTCTAGTGCAAAAAGGTTGTGTGAAAGATTATTTTCTTAGCTTAGCTTACTTTATTTGAAAAAGGTAGTATTTCCGGTTGTCTTTGTTACAACTTCATATAAGTTTTACTAATTGGAATAATATTAAAAACATTCGATTCTCAAATGGCGTTTTATTCCTATGCTAAAATAAGAAATACATATAATTTCTCATTTATATTAAAATTCTCCTAAAAAAGAAAAGGGGTACAAAACAACCCCACTAGTGGACATACGTGTGCCAAAACCGCGAGTGTAGTCAAGGGTTAATATTTGAAGAGTTAAGGTACGCTATGACACTAGGGATGACATAGCGATTCTAACAATACTATAACAATACTATAATACAATACTATAACAATCATAAGATTGAATAAAGACACGGAGAACATACATAGATGAACCCTGAACACATTACACTTGTTTTTTGTTGGATAGTCCTGTAAAAATAAGGCTTGGTCAAAGAATATTTATACTTATTGGCGGTTTTTGATCTGTTTATATAGTACTTTCAATGCATAACAATATTTTGGTAGCTTTTATTTTACCTTGTCTACGTGGGCATTCCAATTGAGATTTTTATCAACCATTATGCATTTTTTTTAACGTGTTCTATTGTTTTGTCATTATACATTACTGTTATCTGAGGCGGATGAGCTTGGTGGTGGATTAGTAGCCTTATATTCGACTTTGTTTAGTATATGACCTGCAATCCAAATTGAAGTATCATCTGCGAATAGGACGGTTTTGCGCGTCATTGTTGCTGGAAGATCAATAATATAAATTTAAAAACTAAACATCCTAAAATATTACCCAGTGTTATAACTGTTGCCAGTCGAAACGGACATGTTCTACCATTCTGTTGCCATTGTTATAGCAATCTATGTTTACACACTGCTCAGTCCTGGATATATATGATTTAATTCAGTCGGATGTTCTTCCCCTTATTCCTATTGCGTAATATTTTCTTTACAAAATTTCATGGGATACTCAGGCATAACCCGTTGACCAATCTAACAATATTCGTAGGATATTTTTTTAAACATTTGAAATATTTAAAATATTATTTGTATGTTCAAAGTTAACTTTGAAGTTAAATCGATAATAAATAATGTAACTTCGCTAATTAATGACAACGGATAATTTTAGGGCTAATTGAATTAATCTCGTAGTTGTATTAGGAAACGGAGTGGGGTGCTTGTTTCCAGCCCTTGAAATCATCTAGATCTATAAGATCTTTTGTAACTACCCACTTTGCGGTTGGGTCAGTGGTCTGTTGGTAGCCCGGTACTGCTTACCCGTTCAAGTAAATCACTGACCTTCAAGTTGGGCAGATCGCTGGGTTCGAGGAAGGCTCGTACCAGTAAACTGTGTCTTTTTGCGGTGGGCAGCGACCAACGATGTGTATGCTGTATTCAGGTTCTTCGCCACATATTCGGCAGTCCTTGCTCTCGGTCAATCTAAGGTTGAAAAGATGTACTCTAAGGGTAGTGTGATGGGTGAGGAGACCGATAGTGGTTTTAAGGTTTGGATTAATCTACATTAAAGTAAATATATCACCCAAATTTGGAATTGAATTTTGTAAAACAAATCAGACATTAAAGAGATGTTCATAATTGCCAAACGATAATGCTGACTAACACATGGGTTTTCAAAGAGTATGACGCAGAACTCGGGATTATTGCTTAGAGATCAGGTATGCCGCGACGCCCGGGCGCGCCCCCATGATCTAGCCCCCTGCTCAAAACTTCTGAATAATCGTGCAGTTAGCCGATCTCACCGTCGCGTCGCGTTCTCAGAGTATCTAACTAGTGGTCGCTGTATAGTTGTAAGTAATCTTTAATAAACCTATCCTACCATGGCCGGCAAACCACGTGAATATTTCAGCAGAAAAAACGAAGTTTTTGCATTAACAAAAAACATGTTTTCACTAAGCAAGCTTCAGGGACAAACAATGTCAAACAATGTATGCCCTCAGGTACAAATGAGTCAAGTCATATCCGTTGCGCGTAAAAACATGTGCCAGAGAGAGAAAGAGAGAGACAGAGAGAGAAATACATTGAACGGTATACGAGAGAATAGCACGGCAATATTCGTCCGTCCGTCATTCGTCGATCCGTTTTTTTTAATATTTTTTTTTATTTAGGAAATTTACAATAAAAGCTTAAGCATGAAATACACCATACATACATCGCAGAAAATAACCCATAGCAAGATTTAACCACAGGTGTATATTTTAAAATGTCTCATGTCGCTCCACTAAGCTACGCTTGTGCTAGAGCGGACATTACACAGCATGATATGTTTAATCCATTAAAAATAATAAATTTAAATATATATATATATATATATATATACGAGTGGTATTACCCGGCGTTGCCCGTGTTATATCTGTTCTCAAATACCAATGTATACCAATTTTCATGGCGATCGGTTGAGCAGTATAGAAGTTGGTGTGCTGCAGCGCCGTCTAGTTGAAAGTTGCAACAAAGCGGATATATATAAAAACCTTAACCATGAAAAAATACATATATATGCCAACTTTCATGGTGATCGGTCAAACGGTTTCGGAGTCTATTAAACTCGGACAGACGGGCATACAGATATACCAACATCCATTTTTATATTATATTATTTTGGCCTGTTTTTAAAATTTAAACTTTGAATGCCTATATCTCGCTTATTTATAGCGATCGACACAATTTTCTTCCAGATTTAGCATTAAAATGAAAAAAATTGGAGAGAGGTTCCTATACTGCAGTTATTCCACTTTTATAACTATGTGATAATACTTACATGTATATATTTTAATTAAAGAGTTTTGAACAATGAAGCACAAATAATTAAAAAGCAGGAATAATTTCACTGTATTACCTTCACAATATTTTGAATTTAGAATAACGCTTGGCCGACTATGACGTTTGTAGGTTTAACATAGCAGCGCCATCTATGGATTACTCAATAGATAACGCCATCTGTTAAAATCGTTTGGAACTAACAGATAATTGCGAATGTCAAATAATAGACATTGCAATAAAATAATATCGCGACTATAAATTAAGACGTAAGCTATCCTATCTTTCAAGTTGGATCAAACTGCACATTGTGTGCAAATTTGATTCAAATCGGTTAAGTAGTTTAGGAGTCCATCGCGGACAAACAACGTGACACGTAATTTATATATATTAAGATAAATATATATATAAATAGATATTTAAATATATATATAAATATATACATATATAGATATATGAATATAAACATACACATATAAGTAGAGCACGCGAGCATAAGACCTAGGATGCACGCGAGGAAAAGAGTATTGGTATTAAGGTGGTCATTTTCGCGCGCGATGGGTCTATCCAGGCCTTTATGTATCGCTGGTGCTAATGGCTTTATTCAAGGTGCTATATAGACTAGCGAAGTGTAAAAATCCTCACACTTATTGTACAGGCTGTTGTGGACACGGCTTTTATAACAATGTGAGAAAATGCGAGAATCTTTTTTCGAAAATTCATTTATCAAACAAAATCATCAATTAAAGAGTCCAGCGTATGGCTCAGAATCTCAATGATCAATAATAATTGATAGAAGAAAAAAAATGAAATGAATTTTGACTTCAACCAGATGAGGCCACTAGCTGTACATCTAATCTGCCATGTCAGATTTCTTAATGGCAGTAGTATCGTTGAAGATAGTTAGATATTATGACACAAATAGATTTTTATATGACTGGGGTGCGGTGAGAAAATTCTAATTGCCTCAAGGGTGCCACAACTTGAAAAAGTTTGATAGCCCTCAGTCTAGCATTGTTGACCTTGGTGATTTTTATATATATTTTTTTTAGTTTTGGGCCTAACAGCCTAATGTCAAACAGAGAGTGAAGATCCGATACACGTGTCATTTGATTAAGGTTTCATATTGATACAATTAACTTAACTTTATCCTAAATATACTTCACAAACAAGCAGCATAAATATCATTCGGCATAAACATCACTTTAGTTTGATTTTCAAAATATATATTTCTTTCAGGATATATCCTTTCAACCCTTACGTAGGTACACTGAAATTGGCATGTAGGAAGTAAAATAACAAAACAACAACCAAATGACAAAAGGAAAATAGTAGGTAGTTTAACAAAGACACAGAATTGTTCGTATTCGCTTTCTCTTTTGCTTGCTCCCTTGTTTGTGTAATATTGAATTCTTTATTATGCGAAACTAGCGCACTTACACAACCTTCACTGATGTGAATAATACAAAATGTTTATTAAACACGCGTTAATTATACCACCATATCAGGTAATTCATTGTTCCTATTCATTATGACGTAAACCATCGAAAATAGTGCGAGGTTTTCTAACGTTTTGTATAAATAAATATTTTCAATAAAAGTTAGTATCTACAATACTTCCGGTAAAAAATAGTTTTGCGGGTAGTTTTAATTCCTCCGATGATTCATGACTACCCATATTGAATGAATTATTAAGCTCGTTTGCGTTTCTTCGTGAACTAAACTCGGATATTAGTTCATGTGAAAGAGACAGGGCAATACTTTAGATTTTAGAACGAGATGTGAAATGAACGGTTGTCACTTGTCCGCATTAAAAAATATCTGCTAAATCTAAGATCGCACGAAATGTGTTAAACTTTATTCCAACGATTCGGCAGGTGGTTTTGATGCGCTCATTTCATATTCCGCTCTAACTTGCTCTGTCGCGTTTGCATCAACTAATTTCCAATTTTATTCCAAAAAGGAACATTGAAGGGATTATAAAATACACGAAACCATTGTAGATTCAAGTTTTAGTTATTCGAAAAAATACAGTGGATTTATTCTCCAAAAACAAAGCCAATCGCCTTATTGCTAACAGTATCAAAACTACCTTTTTGCTAGTCCTAACCTATAAAATAACGTTAGATTTTGTCGCTGGCTCTTAGTCTATAAGTAAAATTGATAATCTCCCGTAAATGATAGATCGGGTTTCAAAGATGACGTTAAGGTGTCATCATATCTAAAGAATTTTAGTTTTATGAATTTTTTGAAAAATATAAGCATTAATTTTAAAAAATAAATCTAAGCGAATTCGTCGATAAGGATACATTTTTTACATTTTGTACTTACATTTTGGACTTAAATGTTTTGGACAAAAGTTGCTCATTGCCTTGGACATTAGGGCTTTAAACTGATTTCGAAAACTTCCAGGCGCGATTACTCCTACAATATAAGCGGTGAGGGTGAGTTTAATTTTAATATATTGACTGGTTAATTCTCTAGCGTCGCGCTTAGCCACATTTTTTATTTAGGTCCTAAATTAATTACAATTAATTAAAACGGTAGAGCGCTCTCATTAACACCCTTATACCACCACTGCGCAAAGATATTTATTCTGTGCTAGCGCTGCGATAGAAAGTTTAGTATGCGCCCGGTCGCCGGTGCAAGCGGACGTAGAATCGTCAACGCTGTATTGTTATTGGTCAAACCCTATAAAATTGATCCCGCCTATTTCTTCGCGTGTCCGCCCATTTCGGATATTTTTCTGAGGTCTCATGTCGCCTTAACGCCAAGAATTTTTGTGGCCGATGCAAAAAAGAAGAATAAAAAAGTTCACTTAATTTAGTTTTTATCTTTATTGAACAAGGGAAATTCACAGTCAATGTGACATCATAGATAATGGAGCCCCCGTGAACTCTGCTCTAATTTAGTGTCCCACGTAATTAATAACCTAAAGTACAAATTATGATATGCTCTTATATCCCCACGACACAATGGAAGTACGATTAAATACGGATTGTCATATTAATGAAATATCAATTAGTTTTGAAATCGATGGCAAACTCAGTGAATTCCTAATTTATTATGAATGACTAAGTTTCCATTTGGTTGAACGTCCCAACCTTCAACTTTACTATAAGACACTATAATGGCGAATTCATCAATCAAGTGAATAATGAGAATTCTTTAGTAAAGCTGTTAATTTTCTACAAGCAAGTGATAAACAACACTTCTAAATGGGGTGATACAAGGCATGTTATTATTTAGTTCACACTTCTAAACGGTTGATTATAATACAAAAATTGTAAGTACCATAGGCGTTATAATGACTATTATTCTTGATTCTTTTGGTTTTCTCTGCGAGCAAGCGCGAGACACAGTTTTATATTTCGGACATCGCGGGAGAATGATGGGTTAGAGAAACAGTAACCTGCTGAACCAGTTTGTGTTCATCTTCACGATACGCAGAATAAATTCAATCTCCACATAAACCAACAGCGACTTAACAAAGTGTGATATAGTTTTATAAACCAACATTTGTGTTACTATAATAAGATTCCAGAGCATAATAAAAGCCCTGGCTAGGATCAATTTAAAATGAAAATAGTAAATAATTTGGTAAGAAACCTAATTTATTGTATAAGGGATTTTGAAAATTCTGAGTTTATTTACCATGTTCATGATTAGTAAAATTTGCAAATATTTAAACATAATGGTATTATGATAGCTAACATTCAAATTCTCATATAATTTATTACATATATAATCATTTAAATACAAATACGAAGGCATATTGCTGGATTACCAATAAAATTAATTTACTTTGATTATTCTACATAGAATTTGCATTTCCATTTTAATATATTGTTCTCCTTGACTATTAAATGACATTAGTATATATTGATTATTTGTATGTAGGTAATATTGAATATAATATGACAACTATCATTGTAGTATTGTTTTTAACAATTAAATTTTTAGCATTTAATTTTGTGACGTATCCAAGTGTACGAATGCCTATCTACTGGAGTAGTTGATTGTATTGTATTGTATTGTTTGTATTTGTGGATCTACCACCTGGCTAAACGAGCACAAAGAAGTTTTTGGTTGTACCCTAGTATTAAATTTTGTAAGTATATTTTTCTGTTGTCACTTTTTATAAATGTAGTTTCCGCATTTCGGCTTCAAAACGCGGCTCAAAATGATTTTTTAAAAAAAATAATTTTACAGATTTCTTCTCACGTTGTTTTCATTATTAAATATCGTTATAAATTTGAAAACGAACACAATATTGTTGTTGTTCCAAAATACGAGATTATTGTATTTTCAAAAACATCAATTTCCCCGATTGCCAGAGAAGATTTTTTAGAATGAGAATAGATAGATAGCAACCACAATTATACGATATCTATACTATATCAAATATACTATAAAACATCTAAATCTGTTCAAGCATCGCCAAACAATGCAGTCGTAACAAGTAAATAATTTAAAAAAATTAAAAAAGACGATCGCCGGTAAAAACAGTGAACTATGTATTTATAATTAATGCAAACAATGTTTTCGCACAGAAAAGCACATTTTTAAGGAATAAAGTTCATCATTAAAACGATATTCGTTGAAACAAAATCAATTTACGGATGCTCCGCTACGGCCCCATTGACGAGTATTACCTCTGTAAACATCCAGTGCTTAAAGACGATTGCGCAATCTGTGATAATCAAGATGTCCATAATCTTCTCAATCAGACTTTTCATTTGATAGTGAACATGATGTATTAATTATTTGACATCATTTATTTACTTTACTTTATTTATTGAATTTACGTAATGTATTGACGTTTGGACCTGTGGACGATTATTTATTTGATATTTGGACAGTTTAGGTACCCTTTAATACATGGCATGAGATAACGTCGCTATGATACTACAAACTTCTCAATCGGTTAATGCGATTAGAAGTTATGGTGAATTAAAGCAACGGAAAACATAAAGAACCCTGAATACATTACATTTCTTTTTGTTGGGCCGCCGGGTAATAAGTGACATATTCTTTAGCAAATACTGGGTTTCATCATTAACACATACTGGTTTTTTTCCGAGTAAAATTACGTAATTTTATGATTTTTCGAAATGTAACAATGGAATAATTTCATAAGAACCAAATACGATCATATTGATAATATTATGTGGAGTGTAGTAATGAAACATGTTGTGTAATTTATTTGCCTAAATTAATATTTCAAAATCTTCTATTCGTTACTGGCCCTACAGGTTTATTCCTAGCGGGTACGAAGAAGAAGAACGAAAAGAAATAAACTATCAAATGATGTCTATCAACACAACCAAGACACTGCTGTACCCTTATATGAGAGCAAGGGTCGTCGCACATACCTATGGCACTCGGGATGACATAGCAACTCTAACATTACCACAGACTTCTAAATCAGTTCAAGAATTTAGAAGTTACGGTGGAATAAAGAAACTGAAAACATACATACATGAGCCCTAAACACATTACACTCCTTTTTGCGGGCAGTCGTGTAAAAATATTCTAACAAAACCCGAACTTAAGATTATTATATTAAAACTATCTAAGACAAATACCTAACGATAATATAACAACATTACCAGCTATCAATGCCGATATAGCCTATATTTCCCCACATAGAAGAGATTTCCTTCCTGCCAAAATGTCCCACCGTTTAATATGAAGCCCTGTGGGGATCGTTCGTATAAAACGTGAAAACAGCGGTCTGCAAAAAAAAATCATGCCCTTGAAATGAGAATTCGATTTAGCAAACGTGTCTTTTCCATTGCTTATCACGAGGAAGCCATCTGATACAAATTAAAATCAAAATTCAATCATGAAATGTCGTTGACTGAGATGTTAAAGAGAAATTTACTGAATTTAGGAATCAGTATAGCTTAAATATGTATTTACGTAATATATTTATTGCAAAAGCTACCCACTTCTCTGAATAAGAGACCCAAACTCTTGTAGTTTTTTTATATTACGACCTAAATAAAAGAGAACTTGATTTGAATGATAAAAACCTATTCTATTTCAATTTCAACTTTTCTATAAGGTTTTTAATTTTGGTTTTATCAATTATCCATATCGTTCCTCGTAATTATTATCGTAGCAGAAAATTTTAATTTTTTGTAAGCCTTTGTGTGCTTAAGTTCAAAAACCATTTAATACAGACCGTTTACAATTATTGCGGCGTTGTTTCAGCATAAGATGTTATTTTTTCCATCAATTTTATAAACGATCGGCCAATATATCTTTGAATTGAAAACCTTATATTAGGTCCTTCTATGGTCCTTGTATGACATAAAATTGAAGACCTAATAAAATCTATGTAAATTTTTTATTGAATTGAACGTATTTGCCGTCATTGCCAGAATGTGTCGGATTAGATGTATTTTATGATTCCATAAATATAATAAAAGATTCGACCATACCTAGCCTATCTCCTACTTTTTAAGATTTCACTTACTGCCATCCTAATGTACTGTATTATATGATTATTATATTATAACATACTATTGTATTATATCATATTATGTATAATAAATATTATTATCCAATTACTCATACTTCTATTTGCTCTATCCAAAATAACCTAATTAACAACTTATTTCATTATTAATTTTCTTACCATTATTATTAGCTTTATTTTTTTTTCTACTATTAACGTGTTCATGTTATTTCTGTTAATTTGTAATGCAAGCATTGCAAACTATTCATAGGATAGTAAATTAATTTCGTTTGAATATGTTTTTTAATCGTTATGTTTCGTTTGAATATGTTTTTATCATATATTTACTATCTGTAAGTTTGCTATAAAATAAAATAAAATAAAATTGGGCCCGATTGCATTTCTTAGTGAACTAAAATCTGATTTAGTTCATGCCAGCGAGACAGGGCAATAGGTAAGAGTGAAATATAAATTACCGGTTGTCATTTTTCCAGTATAAAACTACAAATCGAACATAAATCAATATAATCTAATACCGGACGAAATGTTTTCGATATAATTGAGATGGTTTTATGTTCGGCAGGTAGTTTTTGTGCGGGAAAAGGTACGATTGTTTATTTTACATTCCGCTCTAACGCACCTACCTCTCGTCTCGTTCGCATGAACTATTTTCGTATATTAGTTCACGAAGAAACGCAATCGAGTCCATTATATATGCACTTTAGTAATTTTATGCAGTAAAGTCATTTTTAACACGTTTTTATTAGGTCGACCTGTATGTTACTACCTATGTAATGGAATCTAAGGTAACTAATTTAACCATCTTCCAAGGATCGTAGTATCATGAAAATTGGCAGCTCTAGGTAGTTCTGATGACAATACAATAATATGCTAATGTCGAACTGATCTGATGATGGAGTCGGAAGATATGAACTGGAACTTCGTGATGGAACATCGTATCATAGCAGTGTTTGGACTTGTTAGAAAAGTCTTGGAATGAACTTTGGTTGGTGCGAAGTAATGGTGCGCATACCAAGTAATGTAGATGTAATGGTGCGTGGAAAGTACTACAAGTAATGGTGTCGTATAGTTGGCCGCGAAAGTCGTGGAAAGTACTACAAGTAATGGTGTCGTATAGTTGGCGCGTATAGTTGGCCGCGTCGTCGCATAGTTGGCCGCGAAGCGTGTTTTTAGTGTTTTTTTTAAAAACTATTAATTTATTAGTTGGTACAGTAAAATCTCTTTTACAGGAATCAAAGCGTTGAAATATTTTTTTTCCTGCTTCTTCGGAGTTGATTTTTTCTTCTGTAAAAGTTATCCAAACCCAGAAAAAGTCTGTAGAGTGTAGGAAGCTAATGGAAAGCTATAAATGGGCCCTGTTAGAGTTGACTACGAAGACCCATTTGTTCAGGGTCGGTCACACTCCAGGGGTCAACACCCATCCGGCGGCCTCCACGCATGAAGTGCGAGCTCAGACAAGACTCTGGCCTGATGGCTAGTTTCCCCCAGGAGTCAATTTTCTGGCGCTCCTGGACAGTTTGCGCACCGTGCTGCGTCAGCCAATCGATTGTGCATTTTGACTAACAGTCTGGGGGAGTCTGGCTTGGGCCACAAGATCCATTTTGTTCTCGGATCGGCTCAACAATATATTGATTGCAATCGCGTCAACTTTTACAGTGGGTACTTTTTTTGAAACCGCCACATTTGTAACCTATAAACATCGTTATCCAGCGTAACAAAATCCCTATTATCCTTAGTTTACGTCACATTCTGTAAATCAATTGTGCTACGTCACAAGTAAGTCCTATTCAGTCAAATTAGATGATAGCAACGCTTGAGTTTCTCAGAAAGGATTCGCCGAATCCGCTCTCTGCCTGAAAGACACCGCCTTCTGTGCAACTCTGTCTAGGCACGCGTAATGCACGTCGTTAGCTCCACACTACTTGGAAATATTCCTTCTACCTCCCAATTGCAATGCTCGCCGCCGCATTGCGATTTTCAAGAATTTTATCTCCAGAGAAACTTCCGCCCGTTCATAACGCAAAGAAGCCGCAAGACCGTGAAGTTTCACTTCGTTTGATAAGAGAGAATGTTGGAGCTCTTGCACGATGCCAGTGGAAGGGGAGAAAGGGGGGGGGGGGTACAAATATTTATTAAATGGGTATTTAAAGAATATATATATAATTAAAACTATACATTTCATCCACGGTCGATTATTATATCTTGAGCCAGTTAAAAATGTTGGATAATGTAATAATATAATAATGTTGTAATATAATAATATTAGTATAGGTACTGAAATACATTGAGAAAAATGTTGGATTAATTCTTACATTACTATTTTGTTATTACGGTATTATACAGAATAACGATGTTTCAATCGTAATTTTGTTGAATTACAAGGAATTTTGTTGAAACTCCGTTACTCGATTATATATATCAAAATTTTCCCTACGGTTAATACGAAAATAACAGCCTACTGTAGTTTCAAAATGATTTATTTGTCCGACTGCAACCGTACGTATACTACTGCATGCTGCAGAAGCGAGTTTCCAAGGTCCGACCTCTCAGTGTAGAAGCATGAGAGGATATATGCTCATATAGATAGTATACTATGAACTAGAAATTCTTTCAACAGAAATAAATGATGCTATCACGTTTCTTTACGAGTGGCGACTTGCTAGTTGCGAGTGAAAGAAATAACATCCCCTCACCGAACAACTTTCCGTCCTTTTGAAATACAATACATAATTCTCGTACCTACTAATGATGTTATGCAATTGGCTACTTTTTGAGACATTCCCAAGTTTTATTCCCAATATTATTCCCAGTTTTTCTGAGCTCGGAACAGAAAAAAAAACATAATTTTATTCTTCTTATTATTATGGTGTAATTTTGTAATATTGAAGATATTTCACTAATATTGGATTGGATCGTTTTATTTTGTGACTTTAAAAAAACTATAAATAAAAAAAAAATACTTTTTCATATATGCGATTCGCGATGATACAAAAGATATAGTGTAAAAAGTCGTCAAAGTTAGTCGACTTGTAACTGGCGTTCGATGAATTCGAACGTCTATTTTATATAATCGCCTCCAACTGCTATCCAGCCAAAGCAAATGCTCACTAGTTAATATGTATCGGCACTTTCAAAAGGAGAATGACAAAATAAATGATCTATAGCGCCGCTGGCGAGATTATGACTAAAATTAATCCCAAATTCTAGATAATCCCAACTAATCCCAAATTGTCCCGATATATTGAGATTGTCACCATTATTGAGTACTCAGTCCCGACGTTCTGACAAACACTAAAATGTACCGATACTGCGCAAATTGCAAAATGAATTAATGAATGAATACTGGCCTGTCTCATATAATAAATATGAAGTTTCGATTGGATGACGCTACTGGAAATCCCAGAATGGATAAAAAATGAAAATCTATTTTTACCTTTTTGTATTAAGATGGTCTGTAGATTTTGGGCGAAAGATGCTTTCAACAATATACGTATCTAAAAAACTTTTTGTAGTCTGAACGTGTATCTGCAGAGTGAAAGTCGAAGAATTCTGTGAAAGACAGAAGGATTAACTTTTTTAATAAAACCGAAAATTCAGAATGAAAATGGCAAATGGTAAAACTGTGCCAATATTTGTTTGTTTTTAATGTCGGCCCAGTAGACTTTTATAAACCAAAAACCGCAAAAATCGCATTGCTGAAAAATCCATTGAAAAATATAATACCATTGATTTTATAGTGTAATTATAAAATCAATGGTAATACGTTATGTACTTTTTCCGCTGCAACTACTTAAAATGTGTTAAATGCATATTTATCTAAATAGGCGAATACATATTTGTCATGTCTTTAAATTGGGTATTTCTTATGTTTTGATGAGACATCAGAAAAATGTGGCAGCTCTATACGTGCACCAAGTTTAACCCGTCGGACGCCAACAATGCCTATAGGCATTTTGTGTCGTTTAACAGATCCGCGCGTAACCGCTTCGGCTGGCCCCCCTATATATTATATAAATATATAGTATACATGACTAACAAGATTAATTACTAGATAACAAGAGGGAATTCATGAAATAACGATATTTTTAGTATTTATTTACAAAATCGACCAAAAAGTCGAGGCGCAGTTTTTTGCGCGCGAAAGCTGGCTTTCAACTGGTTAATAAACTAGCGGATATCCGACAGGTTCAAATGAGGGTATTAATTGTTTATCAGTGGGGGATGAATTCAGTTTTTCACTCCACGAACTATGGGGAAGGGGGGGGGGGGGTACTAATCTTGAACTAAATATGATCTTTTAAATTTGATCAATAAAATTTTCAGGTAGTTCAGGAGTTCAGAAGGTTAATAGTATGAAAATGTATAAAAATAATAGTGTATAAAATGAAAGTGGAATAAATCTGTATAATACGGGATATGTATAAAATAAAATTGTATAAAAATACAGGAGCAGTATAGCGTTTGAGGTGGGACCTGTGGGGATGAGTGAATCCTACCAAAAAAAGGCCCACCCTGTGGCCGCAATAGTAGTCGATGGAAATTTCGCACGGGCTCTCCTTTTAGACCATCTCTGCACAGTATAGCAGACACAAGCTTCTCATAGAGCAAAATTGAAATCTAAGCAAGCTACGTCACGAGTCCCAAGGGCTCGAATATGGCTGCCACATGTCTGCTTTTCCGCCGACGCAGATGTTCAAACGTTCGACAAATTCGTGACGCCAGCCAAAGGCGTTCGCCGAGATGTATACCCCCGCTCACTTTCCTCGCACCCAATCCCCGCCCGCATCGTCATGTCGCTCGTGGTATGCCTCACTTTTCTCTCGGTATACGGTGGGTGACCTTTGAGATGAGCATCGTATTTGCGCTTTCGTCGTGGCCAGTAGACTTGAAATATACAAAATTTCAGTAAATTTCTGATTCTCGCATGATCTAGGCTTAGCGTATCAAGCTTGGTAATAGTTCAAGAGCCAGCGACAAAAATGTGCAAGAGTTTTGTAAAAGCTGATACTTCCAGATCAGACAATATTTTGGCCATATAATGCCGGGGAAGTCAGCAGGCCAGATTCCAGAACACCTGGCGCTGGCGTACTAGGAAAGTTGTAATTTTAATTAGTACCCCCAAAGTGCGTTGGAAAAGCTAAAATTCATCATTAGAGAGTGGATGCAATAAAGACCTCAAAACATATAGTCAGACTGCTTCATAATCGAATGCATGTCGTCAGCATCTATGTCGTAAGCGTCAGCATATTGCGCCATTGACTATTGCGCGGCACTCGTCCGATGCGTTATAGACCGCGTCCGATGCGTGATAGACCGCGTTCAGTTGTGAAGCTGTCTGACCATATGTTTCAAGTTCTTTATTGCATCCACTGTCTACTGATGAATTTTCAAAATTTTCCAAAACTTTTTTGGGGTGTACTAATTAAAATTACACATTTACTAGTATGCCAGGTTCAGGTGTTCCGGAATCTGGCCTGCAGAATACACCCCGGCATTCTATGGCCAAAATACTGTCTGGTCTGAAACTATCAGCTTTTCCAAAACTTTTGCACTTTTTTGTCGCTGGCTCCCCAACTATAAACACATCATTGTGGCAGAACATTTTAACACTTACTCTCCCCTCTGGCACGATCGCGAAGAGGCCGGTAAATATTATAATTTCTTTTCCATGAAATAAAAATATGTTTAAATAGAAAAGTTTCTCTTAGGCCACAACTACCCACTGATACATTTAACCAGCTCAAAATATAATAAATAATACTAATCAACCTGTACAAAAAATAAATAAAAAGTAATCAAAATGTAATGAAATAAATAATTACAGTTGTGGAAGTTTTTTAACTTAACATTACTTTACATGACAAACCTAGTGGAAAATCATATGCAATTTTATTTCATTCCTCATTATTATTTTTTTAGATTAATGAAATTCTCTAGTGATGGACATTTTAGTTATTTTACATATTTATTTAAAGTACAGCACGAGATATACATATTACTGTAGCATTACAAATTATTCGTTATTAAATCAGTAGCAAAAAATACAAAGCACACAAAGCATCTTGATTATTATGTCAACGCCGCCTAACTAGTCCTAGGCCTTTACTAAGTAAGGCATGCGTACCAGTTTTTTTGTCTGTAGGTACATACGTTTAGATTTATTTTAAAGAAAAAAATCAAAATAACTCAAGTATTTAAGAAATCGCTTGGTATAATTACAAAAAAATAGATTAAAGATTGGATTACAATTACACTACTAGTTTAAAATAGTCAAACGTATTATAATATAATAAATATCCCAAATATATTTACAAAATTACCTTGAATATAAATCATAAAATTGCCAATCAATATAAATTTAAGTCTTGCTCAGAACTATACAATAAAATAGTTTTCATATAAGTGAAACGCTAGAAGTACTCGTATAATTTGAATTATCATCTACTAAATAAAAAAAAACAAATTATAAAGTGGCAAACTGATACATATAAAACCAACAAATAAAATACAATTTAAACTAGAAAGTCAAATAATTTGTGGCTCTTTTCACGACCTCCATTTAATATACACATATGGCTCAACTTTTTGAAAAGGCCTTTATTCTGTAACGATTTCACATAAATAACATTATTTTACTACATACGAGTATTTAAGGCGACATAATACCTGGTAACGACCATATCGCCAATAATACTTTCAATAAATAATACTGCCATTCCTCAAACTCTTTGTACTAGATTTTTAGGTGTTCATGTCGACGAACTTTTAAAATGGAACTTTCGCTGTGAAAACCTCGAAAGTAGGTAGTCGGGCATGTTATGCTATAAGTATTGTAAGAAGGTCGTTGGATGAATTGCAAACAAGGAATGTTTATTTCAGCTATATTGAAGCTATCCTAAGTTATGCCATTACGATCTGGGGAAATTGTTATGCTTGTCATAGGGAACCCATATTTATACTCCAAAAGAGAGCAGTGCGAATAATTGCAAAGATGAAAAGGTAAGAGTCGTGTCGACCCATTTTTAAAAGGCTAAGAATCCTCACCTTAACCTCGCTCTATCTCTTTAAGTTACTGACTGAGTTTTTTAAGAATAAAGAAACACGTTATAAAAAGTTTTCAGATACACATACTAAAAATACGAGAAATAAATTAAACATTTTTATACCATGTATTAAACTAAACACAGCAAGGCAAGACACAAAATACTCCGGGCCATATTACTTTAACAGGCTACCGGAAAGTTTAAAAACAACTCAAGTGGAAAACTTATTCAAAAAGTTACTTAAGTAATTCTTATTGGACAAAGCTTTTTACTCGATCGATGAGTTAGTTAATTTAAAAAAAAAACAATTTTTTTGCCATTTTTTTTGACAAATTTAAGTAGCATTTTTTATTATTCTGACTTTTTCTGATTTGAATTTCTTGATTATTTTTATTGATTATTTTAATTTGTGGTTTTAGTAAATAAATCTTTAAAATGATTTTGATGCCCTAAAAGCAATAATGAAGTAACTGTATGTACCTACTTGGTGATAAATGTAAATATTATAAAAACGGACTAATAGACTGTAATTTAAATGTACCTAAATATTAAGTTTCTACAATCTGTTAAGATTTTGTTGGAAATAAATTGAAATTGAAATTGAAATTGAAATATCTAAAAAACTTTTGTTTCATGATTTAAAAAAATAATATAAACACTAATTAAAAAAAGTTTTTTATGCAACTCCCTCGATAAGGAACCAATTTATAATTTAGACTCAAAAAGTTGCTAATAGTCTTGGACATTCAGGCTTTAAACTGATTTCGAAAACTTTCAGGCGCGATTACTCCTACAAGGTAAGCGGTTAGTGTGTTTTTAATTATGGCTAATTTTTAATAGTAACAGGCGCGATTACTGATTTTAATTTAATTATGACTGGTTAATTCTCTAGCGTCGCGCTTAGCCACGTTTTTTTTAAATTTAGGCCCTAAATTAATTACAACTAATTAAAACGTGAGAGCGCTTTGACAGTAACGCTAAATATGATTTACTATTATACCACCACTAGGAGAGATAGTTTTACTGTGTGAGCGCTGCGATCGAACGTTTAGTCGTAAAATCTGTGCCTGACGCTTCATCAATGCTGGATATTTTTTGGTCAAACCCTGCAAAAACGACCCCGTCTTTTTATTGGCGGGTCTGCCCCTTTCCGATAGTTTTCTCAGGTCATAAGTCGCCTTAATCGTTTTTACGACGAAAGGAAAGAAAAATTGATTAGTTTAGTGATTATATTATAGAATTTTCGAAATGCGGAAAGCCGGAAGGTCCTCGCTTCATTGAAACATCGCGGATATTATACAGTGGAGTATTTTACGTAAGGACATAAATGGAATCCATACGAAAGTCCACCGAGATTTGGTGAAATGGGCGAAGGGAGATTAGAAAATCTCTCATCGCGTAGACGTCTACATAACGGCGATATGGCAAATCTTATGTGGTTTAGCGACACATTTTCATTCATCCCACAAGCGAAAGAGCTGTGAGGATCCCACATGGGGCGCATACTGAAATGAAAGGGAATAGGAAAACAGCGAATTACTTTTCATATTCTGCCATGCGCTTAATTAAAATCAATGTATATTAGTACTCGCCTGAACCTTTGTTTATATGGGGTATTAGATTGCTCAATGCCGTACTACGTTCTGGCAGCTAGGATTTTACTACAAAGAACAACGTGTAGATACACACATCCAAACTTGTTGCTTCAGACATTGATTAATCTTCTCTTATGTTCAGTAGCCCAATAGATATTGTACTAAACACGCCGTTACTGTATCCTATCTCAAAATATTAATGTAATAACAAACGAATATTTGAATGACAGTTCTTATTATTTTAATATTATATACAAAAACATGACAATATTTAATTTGGTATACGTAATAATTACGTCTCAATATGTAATAATTACGCGCTTTCATGTTTAAGTTGGCTAATTAATAGAATTTTAATCTCTCTATTTTGTAATCAATCTATATAAAAATGCGATCGATGGCACTAATAATTAAAAGTTATTATTGTTATCATTGGGTTAATAACGGGTTTTTATAATTAATCAGTCCTTTATAGAATAACCCTTTATTATTAATGTTATCATAGATCATTAAATAAATTGCTCTTTAATTCGTGGGACAATGCTGTCAGCGCCACCTGCATGTCGCCGGCGTAGAAGGGTTGCTAAACTGTACTATGGCATTGAGCAATCTGAATACCATACATAAGCAATGCCTGAACTAATGTTTAAACAGTAACACCAATCCAAAATGTAGGTTGTTAATATGGCTGTTTTGATCGCTTCGGTTTTTCAGGGTCTGGAAACAGCTGATCACAAAGTTTTCTTTAGATTTCCGGGATTGTGAAAAGTCATTAGGAATTAGGTATCATTTTATTATCAGTAGTCAATAGAAAATGTGGAAATTGGTTCATTAACTCGGTGTTTCCTGCTCCAAAAAGTTTAGTTTTCTTAGCGGTATAAGTATTTACTCGCATTATCATAATGGAACTTATGTTGCCTTTTGGGTATTGCCTACGACGTACGCCATTTCTATCAAGAGCACATTGTTGATCAATCTGTAATAAGCGTTCTTCTCCGCTTGATTTTCAGGCGAAAAAAACGTCCGTGGATTCTTTGAAACACCGGTTATCGCTGTTATCGATGCGTGCGACGTAATGAAAGTATGGGTATTGCATCTACACGTCTCTCTTGCTCTTTCCCATTTATTTTTCACACTTGACAAGTGGGGCCGTCTTGCTTCCCCCTTAGCTACAGTAAATATATAATATATTTACTGTGCCTTAGCGATGCGGCCAAGCGTTGGCCAACATGTAGAAGCGTTGGCCAATACCTAGATGTTGCCACTAGGTGACAAGATGGGTACCACGTAAAAATACTACTCTTATTCATAACAAAAAAATATTTCTACCACACTCTGCCACATTAGAAACTTTTGTTGGCTCGGTTTTGAAACCCAACCAAGTGATTGACACTTTCTATCAGACTAATATTATGAGTATATCCAAGATTAAACACCTACTGCGATGCTAAACACAGCTGCATTTGATTAATTCCTCCGTTGAGATTTGCAGAGTTAATCATTGCCAATTAACACTAATCGGATTTTGGTCTTCATTTGAATTATTCGGTATCCAACGGGGAACTAGGTTCCTGACACCCAACATTACTGTTTGTATCACTGTTTAATTAATTAAATATTTATTTATTCCTTTTTCTAATAAACCTTTTACTAATCAACCTTTTACTAATCAATATTTTACTAATCAACATTACCGATAAACCAATGCATTGAACACTAACAATACAAATAGAATGTTGCATAAAGCACTAGCTATCATATAAAAAAATGCCTTTAATTTAAGCAGATGAAATCACAAATCTGGTGTCATCAAGTTAATGTCATTTATGCGCCGTAAAGCACTCGTTAAAAAGTTCCGCCTCATAAAGTTAGTGCGCGAGTACGGTTCTGCGAAAATATGGTGCGATCGAACACGAAGATAGCAATCAGACAGGATCCATCTTGGCTAGTAAGCAGTTTTACCTCGATTCATTTAAAAAATAATTGGACGTGGCCAGAATTTCTTTTAATTATACCCAACCATGCTTGTGATACATGCAGTCGGATACAAAATATCCGTACTGCTTGTGCGGATAATATGCGTACTGCTTGAAGTACAAAAATCTCAAAAAACGCTTCAGTACCTTTTCCAGCATGAGGATATTGTTATCTGCGGATTACAAATAGCCGCATTCGTTTCCATGCGACTTCTAATAATTGAGTTGTACAACGAGCGTATAACCCTTATTAAAGGGATTGCCGTCAGGCACGTATCCAGACTTCAGTTTCGGGGCTGAGGGAGGGGGGGGGGGCATTCATTAAAATAACGCGCGTGGTACCTTTCAACCCCTTGAATTTACCCGTACAATTAAATGTAAATACAACGGATTTCGGGATTTTAAATCCCAACGCCAAAACTTCTTCCTGACCACGTCCTCTCCCGGTCCCCCCCCTCTGGATACGTCCTTGATTGGACACAACCCCTAAAAGCTTGAAAGAAGCTATAGATGGTTGCCCAATGTATTCCTTGAAGCTCAACTGGGAGTCCAAAAGATTGACTGAAGTCCTTGACTTCAGTCATTCTAGGAAGCTTACACTCAGCGACGGAGTAATCATACATGAGATGAACAGGCCATCTCCTCGTGTATGTGAACACAAACGCCGAACAGTGTACGATGATTGAATTTGCTATATCGCCAGTTTTCCTGTATTAACTGGCTTATAGCAAAGATGATTTCTTGTGTTTCTAGTCGACCTGTACTTTGTGGTACGGTGTTAAGTGCCTTTCCATACGATGCGGTACGCCGCCGCACCGCAAAGATTTCGCCGTATGGGCGTAGACACGTACGCCGCACCGCAAAGTTTCGCCGTATGGGCGTAGACACGTACGCCGCGCGCGGCGCACGGTGCGGCGCCACAACGTTACTATGACGCCGCAGTGGGCGAATAGTGTTTTAATGTGAATTATGTACCTTGTTCAATCTGGGATAGGAAATGGAATTATTATTTAACAACAATATTTTACGGAATACGAAATTAATATTTAACAAAAATATGTCAAAACAAATGAAATAGGCGAACAAGTACCCTCCTTCGACTGCACTAATCAACTGAGCGGCGCGGTGGCGTCGGAGCGGTGCCGCTCCGGCGCAAATGCCCCCCCTCGCCTCGTCTTGCCTAAGTCGGGTG
This sequence comes from Micropterix aruncella, assembly GCA_944548615.1. Taxonomy (NCBI): domain Eukaryota; kingdom Metazoa; phylum Arthropoda; class Insecta; order Lepidoptera; family Micropterigidae; genus Micropterix; species Micropterix aruncella. Next base: position 23,410,220 of record OX155955.1, on the reverse strand, counting down.
TGTGCGGTGCGACGCCAGAACGCATCGTGTGGAATACCAAGGATATTCTGCATACAAATTTTGTATGCAGAACGCCGCAGCGGCACCGCTCAGGCGCCGCCCCGCAGCCGCACCGCATCGTGTGGCCCGGCCCTAAGGCAGACACGTCCATGTCGAACTTTTGAGTATCAGCGATACATTGTTGATTGACTGAGTATTTTATAATAGTAAATAGACATAAGCTCAGAGAGACATGGTGTTTAAAATAACTATTCGAAAGTGGTGATGAGGCATTTTTACACGACTGCCCAGCAAAAGGAGTGTTATGTGTTTAGGATTCATCTATGAATGTTTTCCGTTTCATTATTCCACTATAATTTCTAAACGCTTGAACAGATTTAGAAGTGTGTGGTAACATTAGAATTGCTGTCATCCTGAGTGTCATAGCGTGCTGCGACCCCTTGCTCTCATATAAGGAGAAAGCAGCGTCTTCAATATAAATCGCCGTGTTACGCGTTGGCGTAAAAGACAGTCATCATTTGACGGTAATTTTTTTTTCGTTCTTCCTCTTCACGGCCATCAGGAATAAACCCGGTAGAACGAATACAAAGAGAAGTATTTAGAATATTAATTTAGCAAAGTGTTCTATTAAAAGGCTCACGTTAAGCCCCGCTCGACGGGCCTTGGACAAGGCCCGTCGAACTGAACTGACTCACAGAATGCGCAATCGCCTTTAAGCATTGGATGTTTACAGAGAAAACACGCGTCAACGGGGATGTAGTGAAGCTCCCGTAAATTGAATTTTGTTTCAACTAATAATTTTATTCTCTAACAAACGTGCTTTATGCGTGAACAATTTATTTTTAATAATTATAAATACAGTGATTCACTATTTGTAACGGCAGTCGTGTTTTTTAATTCTTTAAATTATGGTTTTTGTTCTCGAGTCAGTTGAGTTTTCTCTATCGTCTCATCAACTTATTATCGCCATTGTTGTCTATTGAAGTTTTTTCTGTAACTTTTTTCTGTAAACGGCGTTAGGCCAATTAACGTCGGGGTCACCAATACAAGTGATGATAATACTGGCAAGACTGGTGATGACCACCGAAATTTGTGTGAGCGAACGGAATAATGATCTATGTTGTCGAAGAGTACCTCAGCGTTGATATAGGGTTAAACCGTATTTATAATTAACACCGTATTAATATTTAAACCATTTAATTACAAGTTTATAGAGATAGATATGACTTATAAGTTCGACTTGCTTAAACTGAAGTGATTTAATTGATATAATTGACTTCTATTTATACTCGTAAATCGTATGAAATATTTGATAGTGGGGTTAACGTGCGTCACTAAAATATTTCTGAATTTGAAAGACGAAACTGTATGTTCTTTGAATTGTATTAGTCATTACTGGGTTGACATAAAATCTTCTGAATATACTAAGAATTATACATTTTAATTTATTACTCTTTCATGGTTACTAAGTCATAATAATCATGTTTACCCACCAGTATGATTAAAGCCACTAGTTTATCCCGCAGTAGTGAATTCCCCACCATTGGGGTGTGCCCTAGTGTATTTCTGAAATGTATCGTAATACCTAAGAGGAAGGTGGGGATCATATTAAATATCTCAAATATGTCAGTCACCGAATTCCTGAAATGTGAGATGAAGTATTGACGCGGAATAGAGGAATTCGGCGCGTCTTTTTTATTCGACTGCTTTGACGTCACTGCTATACGAAACATTGTAGGCTACGAATTGCGATGAGTAAAATTGGTCTTACAGCGGCTTGTTTTAGGAATTACTTTGGACAGAAAATGGGCGTATTGCTTTTCTTTCGATACAATATTTCATCTTTCTGAAGTTTTCTGTAAATCCGAACGTATTTATGAGGCGTCATTTTTAATTATAATTTTCAATTTAGTATCAATTTTTATTTCTATTCTGGCGAATATTTTATTGCCTCACTTTAGGTCCTATTCGTGTTCCACGAGCAATTTAACTCTAAATTTCTACATAAAGCTAATTCGTGACTATCACCTGCGCGTTTGGGAGTTAATGGGCCCTTGCTGAGTTGGCCACGAAGACCCATTCTGTTCAGGGTTGGTCACATTCACGGGTCAGCACCTATCCGCGCTTTAAGAGACGTTAAGTGTTCGATATTGTATGATAAGACCTGCCATTGTAGCTGGGAGCTAATGGGCCCTTGCTAAGTAGGCCACGAATACTCATTCTGTTCAGAGTTGGTCACGGGTCAACACCTATCCGACGGCCTCCACGCATGAAGTGCGAGCCTGGGAGTTAGTTTCCCCTGGGAATCAACCTTCTGGCGCTACTGGTCGGTCTGCACACCGTGCGGCGTAAGCCAATCGACTGTGCACTCTGACTAATAGTCGGGGAGTCTGGAAGTAGTACTGTTTCCTATAGAGCGGGGGTGGTTGCGGACCTTACAGCGACTGCTCTTGAAACGACCATCGGCTACCCGATCCTGGGTGAACAGCCGGGCAAAGGATGCTGCGGTCCGCGATAGATTCGGTAAACACCGTTTCACCGCTTCGTAAGGGAGAGGACCGCGCAAGCGACCTCGAACTCGTAACCAATCGAGAGACTGGAGTAATCTGGTCACAATTGGAAGTAAGGGCGTGAGTGTAGGCCCGCCTGGTAACACTCCTGGCTATCTCGCGGTTAAGGCGTTGGCCTCTTACGGGCTTGTGACGTAGCTAGATGGTGGACTGTTTTGTCCTCAAGTCTTCTGCGCTCACTCCAGGTAGATAGAACGACTAATCGTTAAAACTTCCTGAGGTGACGGACTCGCCCGCTGTAGTCGACAACCCAAGTTTATCACCTGCGCGATGACGTCTCAGGCAAACGATATCCTGCACGACAAACGCGCAAAAACATCGTCTATCTATTGTAGTATTAACCATTGCTACCGCATTATAAATTTCATATGTATTAGCGATTCAAATGTGTAGTTATAAATGTATTAGCGATAGCATTGATTTTAAAATCAATGGCGATAGCAATGGTATTAGCGATTCAAATGTGTAGTACCGTGGCTATAAACACAGTATTTATAACCACGGTAATGAGACGACGTTTCACGTCGAAAAAGAAGCAGACGATACGCAATATTCGCTAGGTATGACGAAAAAAGTGTCATTGAAAATTTTCATTGTGCTTCGAATATACATTGACAAAATTACAATAATGTAATACACGAAAATACGCATGTTTCCACAAGGTTTACGTATAACTCGGACTGTGGTTCATACGTACGAATTAACATGACGCGTACAGGTGTTGGCGTGATGGTAGTTACCATGTCATAATATACAAACATAAAGTAAAATCATTACACCGCGACCTTGGGATCTCAACAAGGTTTAAGTATATAACTCGGACTGTGGTTCATACGTACGAAAAAACATGACGCGTACCGGTGCTGGCGTGATGGTAGTTACCATGTCGTAATATACAAACATAAGGTAAAATCATTACACCGCGACCTTGGGATATCCACAAGGTTTACGTATATAACTCGGACTGTGGTTCATACGTACAAATTAACATGACGCGTAACATGTTGACGTGACGGTAGTCACCGTCTCGTAATAGTAAAACGTAATTCTATTTTATTACTTCGCGACCTTGGGATCTGCTTCTAACATGCCAGCATGTAGCAGTATACGTACGGTTATAGTCAGTCACATGAATCATGTTGAAACTACAGTATACTGTTATTTCCGTATTAACCGTAAGGAAAATGTTGATACATATAATCGAGTAATGGAGTTTCTACAAAATTCCTTGTAATTCAACAAAATTACGTTTGAAACATCGTTATTCTGTATAAAACCGAAATAATAAAATGGTAATGTAAGAATCAATCCAATATTTTTCTTAGTGTACGAAACACAAGATTTTAAAACTAAAATGTTGTAATATGAATCCCTAATTTACTGTTATTGATGACTAAATCAGGCACATTGCTGATACATGGTGTTCAAATTCGGATAAAATCACCTTTTATATCCCAATTTGGTACCTGTGGATTGTATTCGTTGTACGACCCATTCTAGAGCTAATCATTTTACGCGCAAAGCCACGAATGGTTTATGGCCCAAATATCGAGCGAATATTTATGGATGTTGCTGTCTGGTAGCTCGTAAATTTTAATTTTAGTCCGATCATTGGGATATAGGTAAGGAGGGGGGTTAGGGGAGGGTGTGAGGGGGGAGAGGGATGTCGAACAGTGGATATCCGTCGAGGGCGCGGACTGATACGTCTAACGAAGTGTAAAAGTGCTTCAAAGCACACCTAGGGGTTTGTTATCTGAACAAATAAGCCTATGTTTGTTTTATAACAGCAACAGTATATGAAACTGTGACCATTTTATAGTTTTATAGCGATAAAGCGAAATGGTTACTACTATGTCTTAATTACCATATTTATATTGACTGGTAATTAGTTACATAATGATTAGGCCGCCTTGTAACACGGCGGGCAAATGGCCAATCTAGTGAATATAAAGTAATAAAAAAGTATTGTTTAGATTGCGGAGTTTTGATTTAGTTTTGGTTTCCGATAGCTGGTAACGTGTTCGTTATAATTCATTACGACCTCAGTGGCCCATATTCCATTTATCGCAGGCTTAAACTAAGCTGGTGCTAAAAATGTGGGACTTATGCACCTTCGTTATTTTGTTGATATCCCGATTCGTATATAGGGTAGGTGGGGGCGAGGCCCCGCTATTTTCGGTTTTTTTTAAATTCTGAAAAATTAGAGACAGATTTTCTTTCAGTTTTATGTTGGAGTTTTGGATTAGGATCTTACCTATAATCCCTGAAAATATCAGGCATGTTCAATCATCAGTTGCAGAGAAATCTAAAATTATATATAAAAAAACAACTGCGTGGTGTTGCCCCGAAAACTGGGGCAAAGCCACGCAGTGGCTGTTCCCCAAACCCAGAATCAGGGTTTGGGGAACAAACAAAGCAAAAGAACGCGCTAATATCCAATAAACTATATGTTTTACTTTTAAAGTTTGTTTATACTCTTTATTGTGAAAATGTCAAAATGGCCGAGTTTATTGTCATATGACAATCTCTTACAACTAACCCTACTATGACGTGTTATATGTATGTGTGCGTGTAACATGTCTGTAAGTGTGTGTTATGTTATTGCATTCGATCGACAGAATTGAAAATGAAATTCCGTTAATTTGATTCCAACGGAAAATGGTGACCAAGCCGGGAATCGCACCCGGGACCTTACAATCTAAGATCAGGCGACCTAACCACTATGCCACCGGGCCGTGTCTTAACATCCTAATAAATAAAACGTTAGGTCTCAATTTCTAACTTAAAAAAGACTACTAAATAAATTCTATGGCCTTGTGTAAAAACTAGTAAATGGTAAATGCAAACTTCTGGGAATGATAGCATTTTGTGAAATCTAAGCACTGTTATTTTCAGTAGGTTTGGATAATCTCAAAACGATGTCATTATACTCAACATAAGCTTCCTCATTGGTTTCAAAGAATTTTAAAGTGTCTTTAAATTCGTTTATAGAACACGACCTCATATCCATCATCATCAAAGTAAATTATTTTGCTTATGATAATAAACACGCCCAATGTGAAATTTCACAATAAATACTAGAAACAAAAAAATAACTGTGGTAAGTGGGACGTCGAGTTCGCTGGCTCGATTACATTGTGTGATCGTTTCAATCGCTTTTGTTTACAGGCCTTTGGACAATATCCGATGGTGATATTAATTGCTTAATTAGAATGGTTTCTCGATAGTGGTCTCAGGTTGGTGGTTTTTATTGATCAATACTCTGGTGGTTGTTACTGTGCTACGTCCACGCAGATTGGCGAATTATTCTTTTCATCGACGTTGAGTTTGCATGAGTTAATCATAGATCCTATTGGATCTAACTTTATTTTCGACAACTTTTCTTTCATTCAAAATTTCCCCGTAAAGCTTTTGCCAATACAATGAAGTCATCGATATCGACAATTGAATTTCACATGAATCGTTTAACAAGCCCATTAGTCTCGATTGTCGGTTTGTCGCATGAGATAATTTGTAATTCCTCCTTCGTTAAATTTCCTTTTTTCTTTTCTATAATGAGCTCTCTTCGATTTTAAGCCATTTTTTTCACAAGTCTCTCTAAAATTAGGACAGAGTTTAATTTTACGATTGCGCATTTGAACAAGAATTTTAAAGAGTATAAAAGACATTTTCCGCGATGGTCTGAGGAGGGGGGGGGGGGGGGGGGGGGGTAACAAGACTGATGACGTCAGGTTACCTCTTCAAACTAGATTTTCCTTTGAAATGAATTTATATTCTGTAAAGACTACGCTTTACATAAAATGTCCAAAATAAGGATCGGCACTCATTACAATTCATTAGCTTTAAATTTGCAACTGCGATTATTCCGTTCATTATCGACTACCTGTGAGATTAAGTGAATAAACTTTCACGGCTATTTACCATATTAATTGAAAGAAAACGACTTTTACAGCGTGGAACGCAAATCGAAATGAATGTATGTATATGTAAAAAAATAATTTGAAAAAAATAAATTTATCTCATCTTTCGAATTGTTGTGTTGCCACTGTAGGATAAAGTAGAAAGGTTTCAATACCACAGTAGGAAACCGCAAATACTGAAAGAAGAGAAAACGAAAAAGGCGTGGAGTCGCTCCTGGTCGCCACCGACCAGATAAGTGCCCTTTCATTTATTTTATCATTTCATTTATTTAGTAATAAACATAATTTCAATTTGAATATATATATATATATATATATATATATATATATATATATACATATATATATATATATATATATATATATATATATATATATATATATATATATATACATATATATATATATATATATATATATATATATATATATATATATTATATATATATATATATATATAATATATATATATATATATATATATTATATATATATATATA
>OX155955.1:23368998-23401498 GCA_944548615.1 Micropterix aruncella | reverse complement strand
GTTCGATATCCCCCTCCCCCCCTCACGCCCTCCCCTAACCCCCCCTCCTTACCTATATCCCAATGATCGGACTAAAATTAAAATTTACGAGCTACCAGACAGCAACATCCATAAATATTCGCTCGATATTTGGGCCATAAACCATTCGTGGCTTTGCGCGTAAAATGATTAGCGCTAGAATGGGTCTTACAACGAATACAATCCACAGGTACCAAATTGGGATATAAAAGGTGATTTTATCCGAATTTAAACACCATGTATCAGCAATGTGCTTGATTTAGTCATTAAGAACAGTAAATTAGGGATTCATATTACAACATTTTAGTTTTAAAATATTGTGTTTCGTACACTAACAAAAATATTCATTCTTACATTACCATTTTATTATTTCGGTTTTATACAGAATAACGATGTTTCAAACGTAATTTTGTTGAATTACAATACACACACACACACATATATATATATATATATATATATATATATATATATATATATATATATATATATATATATATATATATATATATATATATATATATATATATATATATATATATATATATATATATATATATATATATATATATATATATATATATATATATATATATATATATATATATATATATATATATATATATATATATATATATATATATATATATATATATATATATATATATATATATATATATATATATATATATATATATATATATATATATATATATATATATATATATATATATATATATATATATATATATGTGTGTATGTATTCTCGGAACGTACTCAATCAGGCCTTACATTTGACACTAAACACGATATATTTATGGTAATTTATTGACTTTTAAGTATTTGGACATTTAGATAAATACTTACTTGATATTTGGACAGTTAAGGTACTTTATGACATTCAATACGACATAATGATTCTAACAATACCACACACATCTAAATCGGTTCAAGCGCTTAGAATTTATGGTGGAATAAAGAAACGGAAAACATACATAGATGAACCCTGAACACATTACACTTCTTTTTTGTCGGGCAGTCGTGTAAAAAATTAAACAGATATGGTCTCATAAATATAATCCATTATTTCTATGATGAATTACAGAACAGCAGAACACTGCTTGCGTTATTTTGTGATGTAGATGCTTATTCAACCGAAATATGCATATGTAAATGACGTATGCGTATAGCTTTCAGACCCACCTAAATAAGGGTCCCCACCGCAAGACCACGGAGATAATTGAAGGTCGAGAGCAGAGTAGATGCGTACCCAACAATTAAAATAAGATTTTTGCATTTCCCAGCATATCAGCTTCCATCATTGTTAATCAGCGGATGTTTAAAATTTGTAATTACATGATCCGTAATAGCTTCATTAATTTTAATGCTAATAGCAATCAGATGAAATTGTGCCCATTATGTAGATATACCTGATATTACACCAGAATTAATTATCGTGTATTGAGCTAGGAAAATTCGCATTGGTTTTGGTGTTTCTTAGTTCGTATTTTCAATCGAGAAGGGTAAGGGAAGTTATTATTAATAATGGATAATGAATAGACGAGGGGATATTCCAATTTTGACGTCGCGCCGTAATGTTGATGGATTTATTATGAAAACTAATAAATGCGGCTTCAGTTTATGTAGATTGAACTAATCTATCTTAGTCGCCACATTAAATTAATGAATAATGAATTGTCCCGAAGAAGCCTAATTACAATAATGACCGTTGATATAATAAATATTAGTCGGGGTTTTTTCACTGAGATTCCATATCATTTTAAAACTACTAGGAATGTAACATATTAAACTCTTTGGTTTTTTCAATTAAAAGTCTGATGAAGCACAATTTTGAATATAACCGATATAACCGTCGAAATACTCTTAACCCTTTGAGTAGCGGCATAATTTCATAGCAGGCCGCGGCAATTTATTGGAATGTCTTGCAATATCGCAGCGCTCGACAAAAAGTACTATAACTATGAAAGTGCTATAGCAATCATAAAAAAATAACTTTGCAATGATTGCATTGAAATTTCGTATATAGAATATTGAAATCTCATTTTGTGAAACAATTATATAATTTTGAATAAATATGAGAAAGTCGAAAAAGTGAAAAAAAAACTTGGCATTTCTAACTTGTACTTATCTTACGGAAATATACGGAACCCTATTTAGAAATTGTAAATACTATCACGATCTTTATTAGATTCTCTAACAAAAATAGTATTCCGTATAGCATATATTTATTTTTAGCAATGTGCCTAAGTTTTATGTCCTTAAGACTCATAATATTATTCGATCAATATATCTTTCATTTTGCCATTAATGTAATGATTTTTACCACAACGCATAACAATGGATCATGACATGAACTTTATTAGTAATATTGATAATGATAGGCATAATACTGCTGATATAGATATATGCAGGAGCATACTTTCAGAAAAAAAGGCCTTAAAATTCTTAGCATTGAATATTAGAAGTTTGAGCAAAAATTACGATAGTCTAGTAATCTTCTTGCAACAACTCAATGTAGACATTGATGTAATTATACTCACTGAAACTTGGAATGGTAAATTTTACAGAGAGAAGCATATTCCAGGCTATGAATCTTTTCATACCAACTTTAATCATACTCAAAATGATGGCATTGTTTTATATATCAAAGAAAGCTTCAGCTTCTTATCGGTACAAGAAATAGCTTTCCCTGAAGCAAAGTGCTTGCAAATAAACATAGATGAAGCCACAAGTCTACTTGCTATTTATCGAAGCCCATCTATAAATAATATCAACTACTTCTTAGAAAGCCTTAATACACTTTTATGCGCTAATAGAAATTCTCAATCTGTACCTGTGCGGTGACTTGAATATCTCTATAGCAGGAACTCTGCATCCACAATCTGAGGAATATCTAAACGTCCTAATGCTACATGGTCTCCGACCTGAGATAATTCATCCAACGCGCGAATATAACAATAGCAGCAGTTGCATAGATCATGTCATGGTTCGAACCAAAAACCTAATCTCGACCATTGTATACAAAAATTCAATTACAGATCACTATACAATCTTCTTTAAGATGGCCGCTAAGGAAGGTAATAACGTTGTACATCCAAACAAGCAAATAAAGAAATTAATTAATTATGATAAAATAGTTTACGAAATCAGCCAACATGACTGGAATGAGTTATATCAGATTAGGGATGCTATCGACGCCTATAACTTATTTTTTTCCATCTTGAGTAACATTATACAGAAACATACAACATCGAAAACTGTAATTATAAAACATAAAAATAAAAAAAATACACCGTGGATTACTGATGGACTCCTCTTTTGTATTCACAGACGTGATAAAATGCACGAAGTGTTAAGAAAAACACCGGACAATGCAATGCTGAGGCAGAAATACACTCGTTATCGAAATTTATGTAATAAAATTATTAAATTGACTAAGCAGCAATACTTAAAAAACAAATAACTGACTCAGCCGGGGACCCACGAAAAATCTGGATAAATATAAAAGAAGCGGCGAATTATAAAAATAGAAAGGATGTAAATTTAAATAGTATTAAAATTGACAATCAAATTATTACAATGAAAGATAATCCTGAAAAGTTACTAAATTGTACAAATAGTCATTTTTGTAATGTTGGCTCCAAACTAGCAGAAAAGTTTCGTGGGATAAATAGTTCTGTAATTACTGACCAAAGTAAATCTGATACGTTACCTGTGTCCATGTACCTAACGCCTACAAATAGAGACGAAGTTAAGAAAGTAATAGGCAGCCTTAAAAATAGGTCAGCGGTGGGGGATGATGGGCTCGGGACATGCGTATTTAAACTAGCTGAAACCTATCTCAGCCAGCCTATTGCTTTTATTATTAATGTGAGTTTTAGAAGCGGAATTTTTCCTGACAATTTAAAAATTGCCAAAGTAATTCCCATACATAAAGGGGGAGATAAGCAGGACCTCAATAACTATCGACCTATATCCATTCTAAACACGATCTCCAAAATCTTCGAGAAAGTTGCAAAGGCGAGACTCTATAAATTTTTAATTGAAAATAAAATACTCTCAGACAATCACTTCGGTTTTAGGGAAGGTTTAGGGACAACAGACGCTATAGCTGCCTTAAAAGAATTTATAGTTGAAACGGTGGATAAAGGAGACAAGTGCCTAGGAGTTTTCCTTGACCTTGCAAAGGCTTTTGACTCCGTTCCTCATAATATATTATTATGCAAACTGAGCAGTGTAGGAATTAACTATACAAGTCTTAAATGGTTTGATAGTTACCTATCCAACAGGGTACAAAGTGTCACCATCCAGGGCCTCCAGAGTAAAAGCCAGCATCTCACGTATGGTGTGCCACAGGGTAGCGTTTTGGGACCCATTTTATTCCTCGTCTACATAAATGACCTATGTCAGTTACCAGTAGGTAAAATCATCACATATGCCGATGACACCGTTATACTATTCAAGGGTTCAAACTGGGATTACACATTTGAGAAAGCAAACGAGGGCATGGAAATTGTTAAAAATTGGCTAGGAAACTTAATGTTGACGCTTAATGTTGGCAAAACCAAATACATGTCATTTAGTATAACAACCAGAGGTCAACCCACTACTAATAAAACTATTGTAATACACGAATGCGATAGCATAGAGTCTTGTAACTGTCAGCCTCTACAAAGAGAAATATCTTGGAAATATCTAGGCATCACTCTAGATTGCTTTCTCCGTTGGGATTCTCATATACATAACGTGGCTACGAAGGTGCGAATCCTTGGATATGTTTTCAAAGAACTGAGGAATATTCTGGATTCCGAAACACTAAAAACTGTTTATTATGCTTTATGTGAATCGCTTATTACTTACGGCATAATTGGATGGGGTGGATGTGGTAAAACCCTGCTAGAGCCATTGCAAGTTGCGCAGAAATTTATATTAAAAATTATTCTACGTAGACCATATCGCCATCCCACTAATGAACTGTATAAGGAAGCTAAAGTTCTTGATTGTAGGCAAGTTTTTCTAAAAACTTCCCTCTTAAGGCTATTTTTGGACAATAACTCAAATTTAGGAATAATTCTGAACCGGCGACCAACGAGACAAGTTGTAGAAAATAGCTTAATAATACCCAGAAGGAAAACATCATTTGGTCAAAGACATTACTCTTTCATTGCGCCGAGATTTTACAATCTGATCAATATGGAAATAAAAATGAATTGGACATTTAGGGAATTCAAAAATAAATTATAGAAATGGTTATCGAATCATGACAGACTAACCATACATCAAATGTTAGAAATAATAGTATAATAAAACTTAGGTGCACAAATTATTAACATATTTTTAAACTTATATGTTAAGTATTTTTTAACATTGAACTAACTACCAAAAAATATTTGACTTTGACAATGAATTATACTTTTAGACTAGGTATTTTTATATTAAATCTTATATTACTTAAAACATAATATTAAATATTAATGACTGTTTCTTTCTTTTCTCACATATAACTTTATTTATATTATTTAATCGAATTTTATATTATATTTATTGTCGATTTAATAATGGAATTGCATTTTATTTATTATATATTTTTAATGTTTTTTTATTATTATTTTTTTTAATTTTATTCTGAAGACCACATTTTAGGGCAATTTGGTGTCATTAGCTTTTTACTAAAACTTGTACATTTGTAGGCAACCAAGCAATCAAGCAAACTTGATTGTAATATTGGAGTCCTGTCCACCCTAGAACGGGCTAGTCCCAGTTGGGTGACAGAAACAAATAAGCAAAAGGTTAAGGTTTAGCCATTCGGTTCCTGTTATTTTTGTAAGCTAATCAATGTTTTATAGTAATTAATTCTTAATTAAATAAATAAATAAATAAATATTGACATAGAAAAATATTTAGATATAAGCTCATAAAACCAATATTTTTTTTTTATTGATTTTTCGAAAAAAAAAATGATTTTTGTTAAATATGATTTAGACATTGGAATTTTACCAGAAATATCCGCGAAATGACGCCCGAAATTATTCTAGCGGCTGTCTATCTATCTATGGTAGTAATAAAATATTTGGTATGGATTTTAGAATGCTTTCCAATTCAGGCTCAATAGTTTGTTATATATAAAAAGTCTCTGAAAATTGTAATCAAATGCGTCAGTTCGCGCGTCAACAACCAAATGTTAACTCAGCACAGCCAGATACAGACCTTATTGGTTTAGTTGGTTGTGCGATTTCGCCTCATTTCGGATATGCTAGCACATTTATATCCATAGAGCTATGTTTTTTCTCTATACCTACTAATGTTTATTTTTAACGATTCTGCATATGTAACAGTATGTACATGTCCATGTCTTTTTTGTACAATACTTTAAAAAATAAATAAAAATAAAATAAAAAATTTGAAAATAATATGATGCGCATCGGACATTGCTGCACTCCCGCTCACCTCAACCGAATACATGTCCTCCCTTCTCCTCAGTGCGACTGCGGTCTCGCGTTTTGCACTCTGGACCATCTCTTCTTTAATTGTCCCATTGTTAATAACTATCCTATATTCATTTCGGACCTCTTAAATCTTAAAATTCAGCTCCCTATTAGTATAGACTTTGTATTATCTCTCAACTCCCCCATCGTCTACAAAATCATCTGTAAATTTATTAAACTCAACAGTATGTCCCTTTAATAATACTTATTGGATGTTCCTCCATAGAGATTTTGTGTTAAACGTATATATCTATTTCACTATATCTTAAATTATTATTCGATTTTGTGTTTCCGACGGAGTGATGTTTTACTTGTTTTAGTGATGTCCACTAACATAAATAAGTTTCCTCCTATTTCAACTACACTCTTGGCAGAAATCACCCTCTTTGGGTGGAGCCATCAAATCAAAAAAAGAAGAAGAAGAAAATTATATTACTGAGCGCTCCGGGAGCAAGCCGCTAATATTGGTCGTTACGTAGTCAACGGTGTTCTGATGTGCAACCAAATTTGGTCGTTACGTAGCCGAAGAGTTTAAAACAAAACCGACCAAAAACGGATATAATCTTCGTCACAACATATTATTTATTATATTATTATTATTATTATTATTATTATTTATTCCATAGCCGGCGATTGGGGAGGGGGTCGCCCTCGCAGCCAATACGCTGCTGTCGGTGCCGCTGGATCTCGTACTCCATTCACGATTCGCTTCCATTCTTGACGATTTTTGCCACGTCTCGAGCATCCCTAGCCATCATCTTCACAACATACTGATAAACGTAGTAATCTAATATCGCAACCAATATGTAACATTCTTAAATTTACATCTAGGCGGGCCTACATCCGGAGTTAACACTAGCTCATCACATATGCTATTTATGAGGTAGACGATTTCGAAATATAATACAATAATATTATTGTACATTCATATTATGAAAAATAATAGCATATCTCTAAGATACAATATAGGTAAACATATAAATAGGACAGTCTTTGTATCGGATTATTTTAATGAGATAAACCTCTAAGCAATAAGTTGTTAATGTTTAGTTATTCATTATAATTATTGTCGTTTTACGTGTCTGATTATTGAGCATTTATATTTATTTTGTCAGACTTTGGTTATTATTCGTATTAGTTTTATTGATAATTTGTTGCTTTATTTTTAGTGTAATGAATCTTTCTTTTTTTTTAATTGTCTGCTTCATTTCTATTTCTTTTTGAGTTTTAGACGTTTAATATTATGTCATATCCAACTGCATCTGCAATTTTGGGGTTGTGTCACCCTAAGACATTCCCGGCAAGTAGAAAACCCACCTCTCTGTATTAAACCCTTAAATCCTCCCCCTCCCAACCCCCTCAACCCCCTCCAAACACCCTCACCCCGCTCTCCCCGACAACCTCCCTCCCCACCCAATAGTGATTGTGTCAAATGACAGCAAAAGTAATATTTTGCAGTATTTCCGTAGTATTAAAATGGTATTTTTCCAAAAATGATGTAGTATTTTCTTAAATGTGGCGGGATTTACTTTTTTTGCGTAGCTTATATATAAGATATTACAACCAATTTTTCCAACGTGACTTCACAACGTGATTTCGGTCCAACAAGGCATGTGTGTACCGAATTTCAAATCTCTAACTACAATATTTCGAGATTGAAATATGACTAGCGAGCCCTCTGGTGGACCGATTTTCAACTCTCGCCAACTCTACAATCTTTTCAACTCTTGCCATAACCAAATGATGCCTGCATGCCGAATTTCATCTCAATCGTTGAAGCGTTTGGACGCTATCGTTGACGAATATACACACACAGATACACAGACTCACAGACAGACCAGTCTGGAAATGGTCTTAATCGTCTCGAGGGAGAGGGAGGGGGGGGGGGGAGGGGAAGTCTAAATGTATATATTCGTCTTCATCTCAAAAAAAATATTTAGAGCGTTGACAATGCTTTCCCTTTGTCGGGAAAGTAAAAATGGCTTATATACTGACAAAAAAACAGTTAAATTTTAGTCTCCGAAAAAAGTTCTAAACTCCTGTTTTTTTAATATTTAGGAAGGAACACAACATAAAAATCAAGGTATTTTATATGTAACTTGATGACGCTTGTCGGATTGCGTTTGCAATAAGCGTGTTCTTGCCTTTGTTTATTGAAATTTATCCCTTCTCGTGGGTCGGATTTTACTTATTCGAGTGAATATCAAATTATGTAATTATTCATACCAGAGCTGTGTTATTCGAGAATTAACTCGAGAATTAACAATAATATTTATACAAATGGTCGGCAGTAAGAGATTGACTAAGCAATATGTCCGCGTTTTGTGCCTAATATCTAATGTATACCTACTTATAGGTCTTATAGGTCGTTACAAGGAATACATTTAAGTACCGATACGTCTAACGTCTTTTGGACAACGTCACTACAGCTTTCTGGCTTCAAAATAGCTATTATGACAAGTAAAATCATATTGGGAATGGGCAGAAAACAGCAAAAATATCGCCTTACATTATGGGTAATTGACCTTGGTAGAAAAGACAGTTTTTTATGATAATTTCAAAATATATTATATTTTCTTTGACTATACACGTATTTATATTTATTATACGGAAATATTTGTTATATACGTATTATTACTAATTATTTAAAAAAATTATTAATTACTAATAAATATTTATTATTACCTATTACTTATTATTGTATTACCTATTACTTATGTATATTTGTGAAATTATTGTCTACTGAAAGTTTAATTTTTAACCTAATTCAATTCCGAAATTTTGTTTATGAAGATATTTTAATTTTTTTTAATCATTCGTATTTGTAATTTTCTTAGAACAGGGTCTGTCTAGTTAGGTGCATCATAAACTATGTTTAATGTGAGATGCTGAGATGCTATATGCTAGAAGAATCCTAAAGATGTATTTTTGTGATCTAATAAACAAATGAAGAAATATATTTTTTAAATTATGTTTTCAGCAATAATGCCATAATGAAGACGACACTCGTTCATTCATTCATAATATTATTATGCAAAAAATGAAATATGAAACTCTTCTTGTCTTGTGTTTCACTATCTTAGAAGGCAAAGAATGTTTCAACTATCCCCGATCTCCTCTAAAAAGAACCAGAAAGGTTTCCTTATTCATCGTGTTCACCTTATAAAGATAAAAATCGGCATATTTACAGAAGAACTGAGTTAGGGTGAAATATTTGAGATGCTCCAATATGGGACAGTTTACATTCAGCCCTTCAACTATAGAAAAGGCAAAGGGGGTTAGAGGAAGCAGCAAATATTGCAGAAGGCGACGCAACAAAGAAATATCGCTTTTGATTGCTCCGAATCCTTTGAAAATACTCTCAGTAAAAGAGAATATTGTCCGTAGAGAGGGACAATCGTATCAGAATTTAGCCGGCATGCGATTAAAACGGTCACAATGTGGAGCACCGTCGAAATCTGCGAGGGAAATCCTATAAAATTAAAGAAAAGCGGAGAAGATAAAGAGGAAAACTTTTGACTTAACGGCCCGCGGATTATAACAGGATCGCCCCCGGTTCCATGGAAATTTATAAAACGGCGAAGCGTCTCTATAGACTTCTCGCCGACAATAAGTTGCAGTAAAGACATGTTTTAAAATATTTATTTTTAATAAGGGAGACCGGGGATTCATGGACAAAGATTTTTCGACGAAAATGAGACCTTGCTCATAGTTATAGCCAAATACTTCCTGACAGAGGAAAGTATTGTGAACGCATTTCTGAGTATATGGAAGTATTCCTCCACCATTTCCAGACTGAAGTATGTCTGTGAGTCTGTGTGTGTATTCCTTGACGATAGCGCCCATACGCTTCATCCGAATGAGGTGAAATTTGGCATGAAAGCACCATTCGGTCATGGAAAGACTTGAAAAGATTGGTAGTTACAATTGGTCCACTGGAGGGCGCGCTAGGCATACTTCAATCTTGAAATACTGCAGTTATACTTGAAATACAGTACACAGATGGCATTTTAATACCACGGAAATATAGCAAAATACAAAAAATACTACTTTAGCTATCATAGTCACTTGACATAATCACTATATATATATATATATATATATATATATATATATATATATATATATATATATATATATATATATATATATATATATATATATATATATATATATATATATATATATATATATATATATATATATATATATATATATATATATATATATATATATATATATATATATATATACTTGCCGGGGAAATCTTGGAGTGACAAAACCGATTTTCTTTATTAATTTCGGGAAACCTTAAACTATGTAATTCGTCGTATTTGGATAAGAATAAACTAAAATGACTTTGCAGCGAGTTGCATACCGTTGGTGATACTGCAATACGTGTCAGAAATCACCGACTTTACAAGATATCGTAAAAACTAAATAAAAATATTAGGAGCCCATTTAAACCATTTCACCCACATAATTATGATTTTATTTAGAGACCACGTTATTCATAAGAATTAGGGTAAGAAACTTATTATACCTTTAGTTATAGCGACATAGCACATATTTCATGACAAATTATGGAATTTATTAGTATGTGTTGGTTCACATATGGTAAGAAATACAGAAGTAAATATATGAAATTAAACAAAATATTTATATTCCTGCGGGTTTTATTTATGCATCCAAAAAAATGTATAGTAACAATCTACTTTAAGAAAATACTACGAACACTAGGTTACTTATTAACATTAAATATTTAGTAGGAAGGTATGTATGCACAATTTCTAACAACATCTCAGTTTTAATGTTTGTATTGACTCGGGTTTTTTCCGTCCAATATGAAATGTGTTTAATAATCTAATTTATTTATTAAATTTAATTAATCAACATATGACAAAGAATATTTGTTTGGCTGATATTCATATTCATTAGGTATTGATTATTACATTTATTCATATAAAACAAAAAAAAATGAACAAGGCCAATATGAGAATGAGATATGAGACTTAGGATATGAGAATGTGTACTGCTGTCGCCCAACTTGGCTAAGGCAGCGAGCATTTTAGGTTTCTATGTACGTATATTCGGTAAGTAAAAACAATAAATATAATACCATAATAATTACAAATAAGATTCAACTAATAATAACAATAAGAAATAATTAAAATAGAATACGGAAAATACATTAATTAAAATAGAATACGGAAAATAGGTAATCGTGTAAAATTAAAAAAAAATGGTAAATTTTTATTCCAATATTGATAAAATGTTAAAAATCTAAAATACATAATAATAGCCAAGAAAAAAATAGGCTTAAAAATAGCCAAGAATAATATTGAGAATAGTCAAGGATTATATTTAATATTTTAAACTCTCTGGATATATAGCTTGGGGATATATATAGCTTGGGGATATTTTGCCAGGTGTCTTTTTTCAACCAGGAATCAATTTTAATTGTGAAAGAAGACCTAGGCGAGTATAATTTTTGTTCTTCGTCTTAGCATATTAAAAGTCCGTTCTTCTTTTGTTATTTTTTAAGCTATTGCATAGCTTTTATCGCGGGCCTAGGCCAGCGCGGCGACCGAATGAAGAAATTTCATAACGAAAATTAATGATTTTAAACTGATAATTACGTCTAAACGAGTACTGCTTACGATTCGACAAAAATATATGTTAAACAAGAACATTTTCCTAATATTCTTAGCTTTGAATATTATAGATTTTGTTTATATTACATAATGTTATTAATTTGTGAAATTAGGTCTAACCGAACACAAAAACGACTACTACGCAAATACTATCTGGCGTATTATTATGAAACCTACAACATTTTAAAGATAATTTAATTATCTATCTTTTTATCTACGATTTTTTTCGAATAATCCGGTTTTTTTGCTTTATCGAATAAAAAATTGGTGCGCGGCGCTCTATCGGAAGACGTTTAAATTATTATTCCGAATCATTTGCCTCCGCAGCCGCAAATGATTCGGAATAATTTCAACGTTTTCCGATAGAGCGCAGTTATCTGATATCAGAAAAAATAAAATAAATAAATAATTATAATTGCATAAGTTGTTAAAAATTCTATGCAATAGCTTTACCGCGGCAGTCCCCGAGTGCCACACGTATTTTTTATTTTTTCTATATTTTTGTTCTTTGTCTAGCTTATTGAAAGTTGGCAAAATGGATTCTTCATCATGAAAAGACTTGGAGAGAACAAAAAGAAATTCTGACCTTTATCACTATTGCTATTTTTCAGTGAAATCTTTTAAAAAATAAATTTAAAAACTAACCATTTTCATTGCAAAGTACATCATTACAATAAAAAAGATCGGTTCTCGTAAGTCTCTATCGACCATTGATGCGTTTGTTTCGCTAATGCAAAAAGTACTCAATAGTCTTGACGAGTCAGAAAAACTATTGGTGTATTCTGTGACCACTCCAAGATATTTGGTTGCCTACATCATTTTATTCTGTTAAGACAGCTAAACTATTACGGTACAAGAAATAAGGAATAAAAACAATTAGAATCATATTTTGAGTGAACGCACACAAAATACAAATGGCCACACTACATACTATGCACGGGCCGGTGGCGTAGTGGTTAGGTCGCCTGCTCTTACATTGTAAAGTCTCGGGTTAGATTCCTGGCTGGGTCACCATTTTCCGTTGGGATAAAATTAACGAAATTGCATTTTCAATTCTGTCGATCGAATGCAATAACAAGACACACACTTCAACACATGTTACACGCACACATACATATAAACACGTCATAGTAAGGTTGGTTGTAAGAGATTGTCATATGGCAATAAACCCGCCCATTGTGATTTCACAATAAAGAGTAGAAACAAACAAACAAACACAAAGGACGAAGATCCAGAATAGTCTGAGCAAACCACTGCTTATGACGGAAGAAATTACACAAGCTGCCATCCAAGGGCCATTCCTTTTTCTTTTATATATCAATATTTCAGATTGCATGATATCAGATATTGACAAAATTATACGCATACGAATATACGCATACCATACCTCATTAATTTTTAACGATCTAAATTCAGAGCTAACAATACCGTGGAAAGACTGGGCAATCGGTTCCATGAGAACCAATTGTTCCTGGATGTGACAATTTAAACGCAATAGCTTCCTCTCTTCGGCCGTCCCAAAATAATAACGTCAATAATATCTCTTATTGCTTGGGGGGACTTACTAGGAAATATTAATGAGACAACATTTTTGGGATAATTTTAAGACGCTAAGTTTAGCGTCTTAATATAATCCTAAAAAAGTTTAGAACATTGTAGTTACAATTTTCTAGTAATCTAGATAGACTAAGTGTAAAATTGAGCAGAGCCACATTTGCGATTAAAGAAAATCAATATGTTATGCGGATTTGAGGCCGCAAAGAATATATTTTCATTCCTTATTAAGTTTCGGCCTTGTGTTTCGGGAAACGGCAGCATTATGGATATATCGTCTTATAATAGCAAAGTATTGTCAGCAGCAGCTATTTATATTTATCTGAGTCGCACGTTACTGTGGGTTCACGGTTACAATAGTAAAAATAAAAGTAAAAATTTTCCTCTAGATATGTATAAAAATACTTATTAATGAACGTGGTATTTAAGTATGTAAATAAGAATGATGTATATTTCAATGGTTTTCAAATTAAAAAGTTTTAAACATGATATAGCCAACTATATGTAGCATGTTGACGTGTCAGTTCCATTCTCGACTTTTTTATCAGGCGATGTAGTTACCAGAAAAGTAATCATCTTCTTTAGCTTCTTAGGGGCTGTCTAGACGATCAAGTATGCTTGTCAAGCATCGCGTCGCGGGCTGGGAGGGGATCCTAAACCGAAGGAAATATGCAAATATATTTACCAGGGAGTCATCAATCAATTACGTCTAATTAACGGGACTCCTTGGTATAAACTACAAATTTAGGCATTTTTGTTAAATATTAAAAAAAAAAATGCATATTTCCTGCGGTTTACAATAATAATAATAATAATAATAATTTTGTGAAGCATGCTTGATCGTCTAGAAAGCCCCTTAGAGGTATGTATCGGAATGCCTTAATACTTATCACTGCTCAGAAGAATCTGTGCCGTCTATATTAACATCTAACGTTTATTACCTCATATGATTGTGTATATATATAGTTATATCCTCTGCCTCATCTAACATTTCTGCGCAATTCACTATACATCAGAAGGTTCGAAATACAATAGTCCTTCAATTACTAAATAAAAAGGCGCAGAGGTACTCAAAACTATAAAAGAGACGAAAGCTTGAATACTTCGGCCACATAATGCGCAACCCTGAATACGAACTCCTGCAAATAATAACCCAGGGGAAAATTCAAGGCAAGAGGAGGCCTGGGCTGTTTATTAATGATATCATGGCTGCAAAATCTGTGCCAGTGGTTCCAGCTGAACACTAGCGCATTGTTCCGTGCGGCGGTCTCAAAGACGGAAATCAGCATGATGATTGCCAACCTTCGTTAGGAGACGGCAATACAAGAAGAATCGAATGCTTCTTCTGTGACTGTATGTGGCTTTAGAATAAGAATAAATTTATTTTCGTAAGTAATTTTCCAAAAACATTATTCACAAAGTCTGCCTAACTAGGCCGAAGCCCGTACCAAGGTAGACTCGACTAGGTCACTTGTACGTTTTATATTGTGCGCACACTTATTAAAGTACTATTACTGAGAAAAAGAAAAAGTTAAAAAAAATAATAAAGTAAATCTAATAACTCTAATAAATACGTAGTATAAATTTCAAGAGTTATTTTAATGATATCTAATACCTAATTCATAATCATGTTGAAAAATAAACAAGTAATAAAGAAAACAAAATATATCCATTTAAAATATTATTAAAATAATAATAATAATAAAATACAATAAAATTATAATTGCAATGATAATCAGTAAATAGAGAAAAATAACTTAATAGTGTAATAATTGTAATTGTAATAACTTAATGTAATAATTGTAATAATGTAATAATTTAAAAAATAAAAATAAAATAAAAAGCCAGTAATAAGAAGTAGAAATTAAAATAGTCAAGTTGCTAGTCAATAAATAATACAGAAACAAAGATAATAATAATCCTAGAAGCAACAAATAACAAGAGAAGATTTAGTTGTCAGGTTAAATATGTATTAGGCGTTTAATGGAGAATGACGGAGATGAGCACCTCAATCTCATGTCTTCCAAATTACAACATGTAGCGACGTCAACTCTACTGCCGTATATTATTAATTCACCCGCGTTCCGTTTGATAACATCCTACCCCCGCAACAGCATTAAGTAACGGTACGGAAAAACCGCAAACATCTCCCTAAATATTCAATAAAACATGGGGATTTTGGCATCCGCCTTTGTTATCAATGAAATTGGAAATAAGACGCGTTCCGCGGGATTTAGAGCTCGATGATAGCGACCAAAATTACACAGACCCTACCTTATTTCGAAACAAAACCACAGGTAGCCTCACTCCTCCCTCTCATACTATTCCCACCCTGAAAGGAGGCATATTATTTAAAGAAATTACAATTTAGAGGGCGGAATTTTCGTAAAATCTCTAGTATCTTCTCGGATTTAATACGACATATACAAATCGCTGTATATCAACCTTGGTCTACGCAGGATTTCCAAGAATTTATAAAGCAACCAATTAGATTTTTTTCCCTCTCTATCTATAAAACTCACGATTACACTGTTGCGAATACAGGGGGACCCCCCCCCCCCCCCTTTAGTGGGTCAGGCAGGGCGATACGGGCCGGTAGCGGGCTCGCCGCTAGTCGAACGAAAGTGCGGCACAAGATTGAATTTTTCAGTTATTTACCAAAACGTTCAAGTTTTGTTAAAATCGTCTCCAAAAAATACCTAGGTTTTGATAAATTGTCGAGGCTGTCAACACTCACTTTTCTAAAATGCCAATCATAATAAGCAGTCAAATCAAGTCATTAGCGATTTTGCAATTCCTAAATGGCGTTATACGTCCCGATGCTTGTTTCGAGTTTGCCACTTTAACTATAGAAATCATCGCAAAGATTCTTCTTCGGATGAAGTCAAAGTCCATAGGGAATGCTGGGCTCAGTGTATATTTGCTATCCTGCATTGGTGACCTAATACATCCATTCCTAACATATATTTTCAAATTTACCTCTCATATCTGTGTCGTATACGATTACTTGGAAGACAGCATTTGTGATACACTGAGAAAAATATAACGAGGTAATAATACACGAAAATAAGTATGTTCCAAAAACGATTACGTATATAACTGGGGCTGTGGTCCATACGTATGAATTAACATGGCGCGTAGCGGTGTTGGCGCGACGGTAGTTACCGTGACGTAATTTTAAAACATAATGTTATTTCATTACATCGTGACCTTGGGATCTCGCTTCTATGATAGCATGTAGTAGTATACGTACGGTTATAGTCGGACACATGTGTTGGAGCCTCAGTCCAACATACCCACAACAAAACAGTAATTTCTACAGAATCGAAACCGCAAATTCGCTCGAATATACACGAGCTAGCTGCAATTGATTTCCAACTAAATTCGGCATTTTATGCACAGTCAAACGATGACTAATGTCATTTATCCTGATCGATACGAATTAACACGCTCATTTCTCACCCCACTTATAACTATTGCGTCACTGCATACCATATAAAACGCAGTACATTTCGATCGATCAATATAAATCCCTGGCGGACAGTAACCGCTCATCTGCAAACCTTCGAGTCAACCAACCTACGCACAGTATACGCGATCATCATTATCTTCGAATCTATCGCGGCGCTTCACACTTCGGACACACAACCACGACTTCACCTCGCGCCCACACTACCTACACACCGGCGAAATACCGACCAAGGCGTTACGAACTGGCAACCTACTACAGACCTTCTGAATAAACACTTCAACTTCAACTGCAACGACTTTCAATAACGGAGAAAACAACTTGATGAGAACCACCCTTCGCTCACAATCAATTGGAGTCTAGTGAAGGGTGGCCACTCTCACACATGAATCATGTTGAAACTACAGTATACTGTTATTTCCGTAAAGAAAATGTTGATACATATTATCGAGTAATCGATTTTCAATAAAATTTCCTGTAAATCAACAAAATTACGATTTACATCATACATATTCGTATAAACTGGTGTTCTGTATAAAACTGTAATAACAAAATAGTAATGTAAGAATCAATCTAATATTGTTCTCATTGTGCCGCTCCCTAAAGCTCCCAATTTACATTACCTAACGAGATTCGCCCGAAATCAATTCTGTACGCATTATCTAAAGTCTTACGATATATATACTCGTATATAGTTCACTCCCAAAATTCAGAAACATCTCACGTCAGAAGCTTATTAGTCTCTTTCTGCTCTAGTTAAAGTAACTGACGACGCACGCAGAGCTATGGACCATATACAGCTCACCTTACTTGTTCTCTCGGGCTTAAGCATCGACTTCAATACTGTCACCTTCGATCTGATTGTTGCCCGGCTACAAAAACTCAATCTCCGTCTTGCTGCCATTAATTCGTTTAATTCTTATTTAGGAGCAGGGTAGCAGCTGGTAAAATTAGGCAATCTGCTGTAAAACTGGTTTTTGTTCACAGCTGGGGTCTTTGAAGGATCAATTTTGGCTTCTTCTCTTCTCACTATTTATAGACCCCATCTCCAGTCAAGTTCGAGGGCACTTCGATGTCGGTAATGAACAGTTATTTGTTAACTTTACTACAGAATAAAACTAATTCCTCGGTCGCCGCCATCTGCTAATGGCGTGGCAGATATGTCTTTAAAAAAAGCCATCTAAGTTACAGGCTATTATTAGAGGCCGTCAATCACTATCAAAATTGAATAAAGCAACACTCCAGTCTGTTAATTTCTGCACGAATGTGGTAACGGATGTGATTACTTTGATCTGACAGAAGAACTGCCGGAAAACACGTTTGTTTGCAGAATCTTTGAAAACGATTCATCTACGGTCTACGCAAGTTTGACCGTGTGTCCGTTTTTAGGGCTTAATTGAAGTGGTTGCCCCGTATGCCAAAGGAGAAATGTTCACCTACTTTCGTTTTTTTAGCATTCTGTCATGATTTTCACCGTCTTAGTTTATAAACCTTTTCGAGCCATTATATTACCACGGCCTACGATTCGTTCAGGCTTTAAGAAACTTTTAAAACACCCTTTCCACAGGACAGACTCTTCTTATTTTTTTACTATATGCTGTGAAGATTTGGAATGGCTTTAGTCCCGATTAAGATAAGAGACTTACCTTCTGCAGAATCCTTTAAATATCAACTTAAACAACAATGACCATTCTTTCCCTTTTTCTCTTGTCTCTCCTTTACATATTTCCTCTTTTTGGGCAAAAATTATTACTTACTTACTTTTTAGCTTTTAGTATTCTTGTATGTTTTAACTGTTATGCGCTCATCAATTCAATACTAAAGGATATCCCTCATTATAAATAGGATAAAAGGAATATACCGCGTGAAGTTTGTAGCACCCGACGTCTCGGCGACGTTGCAGTCGCCGTTGTCCAGGGTAGACTAGTCTTAAACTGTAAATCGGTAATCTTCACGCGGTAAATTCGTTTTATCCTATTTATATTGTCAAACAGCCGCGATAGTCATTGTTTTAAAATTTTACGCAAGTAGAGCGGTTTTATTATTATTACTAGCTGTTGCCCGCGGCTTTGCTCGCGTTAAATTTGGGGTAAGATAGATCACTTTTCCCGATCAAGTGGTAAGTTTTTGCGTGTAATATATAAAGGTATCCAACATCCTTGTCTGTACTCCTGTCAATATAATTCATGATAATCAACTAAGTAGATAGGCGTGAAGATGTAACGATCGCGGTGCTTGCGCTACGCATGTTATCGAGAAATATGATGAATTTATAATGAGGTTCTACCGCCTTCTCGCGTCCGGCAACCGCCGTGCGCAACTCTATTTTGATTCTATTTTGATTTTTAGGGTTATTTACCCCTTCTCACCCCCTAAGTGATAATATTAGGGGATCCCTTTTCCCAATCAAGTGGTAAGATTTTGCGTCTACTATATAAAGGTATCCAACGTCCTTCTCTGTACTCCTGTCAATATGTACTTCATGATGATCAACTAAGTAATTAAGGCGTGAAGATGTGACGATCGCGGTGCTTGCGCTACGCATGTTATCGAGACAAATGATGAATTTATAATGAGGTTATAGCGTCCGGGAACCGTCGCGCGCGACTTAGATTCTATTTTGATTTTTAGGGTTATTTACGCCTTCTCACCCCCTAAGTGGTAAATTTTTGAAAATATGAAAAATGCATTTGCTTATTGGTTTAATATCATGTTAACGCATTTTCGCCCCATTAGGGGTTGAATTAAAATAAATACGAAATACGAATTTGCCTAGATGTTCATTAGAGTATTCCTACAAATTCCATCTAATATCGTTTCTCCATGCAAATTTTAAACCCCTTTTCACGTTTTTAGGGGTTGAATTGTGAAAAAACACGAAAGACGTAATTTATTATTTGTTTATTAGAGTAATCCTACAAAGTTTAAAAATAAAAAGTCCATCTAATGTCGTTTTTCCATACAAATTTTAAAACCCGTTTTCACCCCTTTAGGGGTTGAATTTAAAACAAATATGAAACACGTATTTTTTTATTTATTTATTAGAGTAATCTTACAAACTTTCGAAATAAAAAGTCCATCTAAAATCGTTTGTGCATACAAAATTTAAACCCCCGTTTTACCCCTTTAGGGGTGGGATTTTGAAAAACCATAAAACACCTGTTTATTTATTTGTTTATAAGAGTAATCTTAAAAAGTTTCGAATTAAAATGTACATCTATATCGATTTTCCATACAAACTTTGGAACCCCTTTTCACCCCTTTAGGGGTTGAATTGCGAAAAATCGTTCCTTTTAGGACGTAGGCGCTCCCTTAGTGAGCGCCTACGTCCTAAAAGGAACCTCTGTGCAAAAGTTCAGCTTTGTAGGTATAAGGGTTTGGGCTGAGCGTTGATGAGTCAGTCAGTGAATGAATGAATCGGAACTTCTCTTTTTATATATGAGATTATTAATGTTAAAATGCCTATAATATAAAAAAATATGTAAGAAACCCTCTCGCCAGCGATATCATCTTATATTTTGGATATACACGAGAGCAAAGAATCCGGGTCGCCAACATAAACATTAATATGTCGGGAATTAAGAATGGTTGTAAGTAACATAATAACCACATTTATAATATAAAAATATTTATATTATAAATGTGGTTATTATGCCACATTTATAATAATATAATATATATATATATATATATATATATATATATATATATATATATATATATATATATATATATATATATATATATATATATATATATATATATATATATATATATATATATATATATATATATATATATATATATATATATATATATATATTAAAAAAAAGGTTATAAAATTATTATCTATTAAATAGGTGCTTTATATTATTTGCTAATTTGAAATGTATTAATGGCTATATAATTGTTAATTTATAAAATGTTTTTTTATATAATGAATATGCAGTATACATTTAGCTAATAAAAAAATAAAATAAAATAAATAATGAATTATATACCAAAAACGCTTCTTATAGTGACAGAACAGAAACAAAAGCAAAACCAAACGCAATGAATTCGTAGTTCGATTTTAAAAAAAAACTTTTTTTAATTTTAGCCTTTTTGGTCATAATACTTTACAGAAACCAAGAAGTTTTAATAATTTTCTTTCAGTCGTATTAAATAGTCAATATCATACTTTTTATTTGAATAAGCTAGAATACTTTAATAATTTTCTTTCAGTCGTATTAAATAGTCAATACTATACTTTTTATTTGAATAAACTAGCATGCTAAATTGCCGAGACATTAAGGTTTATGTTGGTGA
Organism: Micropterix aruncella; assembly: GCA_944548615.1. NCBI lineage: Eukaryota > Metazoa > Arthropoda > Insecta > Lepidoptera > Micropterigidae > Micropterix > Micropterix aruncella. The sequence goes on along the minus strand of OX155955.1, from coordinate 23,379,989 downwards.
CCCGGATTCATTGCATATGTACATATGTATATGCAAATATGAAAATATATCCAAATATATCCAATGTTAGGTATAGTTATTTACTAGTTGACATTATGAAACTGGTATCTGGTTAATCCTCCGCATGCTCTTTAACCCCTCTTCCTCTATTTTAGTTTCCTTGTTTTCGTTCTTATTTGTTTGCATCAGCAGTTATTTATTATGGGGGTCTAAACAACTGTAGGTGTGTGTCGGCATAAATACAACTCATTTATGCTGTATATTGCTAATAAGCCCACGTACTCTATGCTACATGATGTCTTGCGTGTCATCGGTTTTCTGGTAGGATTACGCTATTCTAAATTCACTCTTTGCTCCTTAATGTTTTACGTGGCTGAATATATAATTAGAAGATCGGTTATCAGCAAAGGAGATGTAATTTTATATATTTTTTCTTTGTCATGATCAAAATTATCAACATATACCTAATAAAACATTGTTAAATTAAAAGAAAAATAAATAACTATTTTATGATAATTTTTAATTAATTGTGTGAAGTAAAATTCATTCATTTATTTATTTATTGGTTACATACACATTCGAATGCAAGAGCACAAAAATGATTTTACGACACAGAACTATCCCGTTAGGTATATATTTCTAAATTTAGGTATACATCTGTCTGAGCCCATGTTAAAAAGCAAATAAGAAAATGTAAAAAATTCTAATGTGCTCACTAAAGTGTACCCGAGCCCGCCTTGCTGGGCACTCCTGTGATAAGGCGACCTTACTTTCTGATTCTTTTTGGAGTGCCACGGCTGTATCAAGAAGGAAATAAAAATAATTACATTATATATTTTAAGTATATAATATATATTTAAGTACTTTAACTTAATATTTTATCTATTATTTACTACTTAAGGCACTATTATAAATACAATTTGGCAAACACTCTTGACCTTCGTTAGTCAGGGGTTTCTCTGAAATAAATTTAATTACTTGACAGTTTACTTATTTACTACATATCGGTTTGAGTAAGAATCCCTCAAGTTTCCTTACCTACGGACCTACATTCTAAACAAAAGTTATCTTTTGCTATAATACTATAATTGGTATTATTTCTAACATTGATAAAGAGGCTAAACAGTTCAAATGTCGGTCAAACTTAACAACTAAAGTTGCCAGAATACTTTGTAAAATGGCTGAGGGGCTTCTATATATTACACTTCGAGAGACGTTGTTTAATTTTCAATTTGGCTTTATGATGTGTCTCGTTATGGTTGATAGATGTGGAGTTGCCATTTAATTACTCGCGATGTGTTATATACCATGATATATATCCTGCTACGTTTAATTAGGAGATTGCACTTAGCGAGTGGTTTAATCACTGCACAAAGCAGCTGTTAATAACATAACCATGACCACCAAATTAAGTAGGAAATTAAATAGTCCGAAATATAAACTATAAAGGGGTATCAAATTGTTGAACACAGGCATTAGATATTTTATTTTTATGGTTTTTTTTTAAGAAATGATTTTATTAAAACATTCATTTTGCTTACACAAATAACAGGAACCGAATGGTAAAACCTCATGCTTTTTCGATTATGTCACCCAACTAGGACTAACCCGTTTTAGGGTGGATAGGGCTCTAATAATACAATAAATTATTTAACGTTGTAGTAAAATGCTCGCTAAAAACTGAATGGCCTTAAAGTATGGTCCTAAAAAAATGCAAATCCAATATAATAACATTGACAGTAAATTTGAACAAAAAACATTTATGGGATCCACGATATTTAAAATAAGTTAATAGTACAAAACACATGTTTAAAAACAAGCTTTTGTTCAAAAGCTCTGTCCCGAGCCAACCCTGGGTGCAGCAGCCATGTCATAGTGGAACTAAGAACGTGCTATCTCAATTGAATGCGATACAGAATTTCGCATTTGTGCTGTTGACCGTTATGTTGACGTTATGTTATGTGACCGTTATGTTGATGTCGCGGGAGCTAACGGGCCCATGATGAGGTGGCCACGATGACCCATGTGTTCAGGGTCGGTCATACTCACGGGTAAACACCCATCCGATGGCCTCCACGCATGGGGTGCGAACCTGGGTAGGACACTGGGTCAACCAGTCTCCCCTGGGAATCAAACCTCTGGCGCTCCTGGACGGGCTGCGCACCGAGCGGCGCAAGCCAATCGATTGTGCTCTCCGACTAACAGTCGGGGGAGTCTGGGAACTGAATTGTTTCCTATAGAGCGGGGGTGGTTGCCTACCTTACGGCGACTGCTCTTGAAATGACCATTGGCCATCTGATCCCGGTTCAGAGTCCGGCAAAGGACGCCTTGGTCCGCGATAGATTCGGTGTACACCGTTTCACCGCTTCGTAAGGGAGAGGACCGCGCAAGCGACCTCGAACTCGGAACCAATCGAGAGACCAGAGAAATCTGGTCACAATTGGAAGCAAGGGCGCGAGTGTCGGCCCGCCAGGTAACATTACTGGCTATCTCGCGGTAAAGGCGTTGGTCTCTTGCGGGTTGTGGCGTAGCTAGACGTCGGATTTGTAATGTCCAAAGTCTTCTACGCTCACTGCACGGTCGATAGAACGATGAATCGTTAAAACGTCCTGCGGTGACGGGTTCGCCCGTTGTGGTTGACATCTCAATATCTTGACCGTTATGGAGTCCCCTAATTGGAAGCCAACCCTGGGTGAAAGTCCGCAACTATCGCAGTGAAACTTAGAACGGGCTATCATAGTTGATTGATCTCGCTTCTTAAATGACAGCATGTAGTAGTATACATACCTACGGATATAGTCGGACACATGAATCATGTTGAAAACTCAGGATGTTGTTATTTCTGTATTAAACGTAAGGAAAATGTTGATACATATAATCTAGTAATGGATTTTTTTTAAATTCTTTGTAATTCAACAAAATTACGATTGAAACAATCGTTATTCTGTATAAAACCGTAATAACAAAATGGTAATGTAAGAAGCAATCCAATATTTTTCTCATTATACTTAATAGATTCGGCTATTTGACTGGTTGCAGTACCTACTAGATAAACGGTCCAAATTTCTAGGATATCTGTTATATCATCCATATATCCTACAGAATTTAAACGCCTATAGCTCTACAATGACACAGAACGAAGCCTAAGGAGAAACGCTGAAGGTTTCCCCACGGCTAGCTATTTGCAGCATGTTCACGTTTCAGTTCAAGGTTCTTACTCCTACTGTCGCGAACAAAAATGGCACTTACAATTAATGAGCTCTCCAATTAGCAACTATTTACATAAATACCAGTGTAGTAGTCATCTTCTACACCTTGTTAGAAATATTCATCGAAATGCTTCAATACTGACCGCTGTTGTGCTATTGGTGCTCAGAAGACTATGTGCCGCCTCTATACAGGATAAGTTTTTAATTAGTGACATCCAAGGGAAGTGGGTCAATCAGTACGAGCAAACAAGCAACATTTGTCCAGAAAAAAAGGCAAAAACATAAACGAAACTTTAAAAAAAATGGTGTTTTAAAAAATAGTACAAAAAGAGTAAAGTGCATTGCGACATCTAGCGGTAGGTAGGTAAAATATCGCGTATATTGTTTATTCGCGATATTTTATTTATTACTAGATGGCGCAGCGCGATCAACGCCTGTCAAAATTTTATTTATCATTCAGATTTTTCAAATTTAGCAAAAAAAAAATTTTTTCAAAATATATATTTTAGTTGCTTATTCGCTCGTACTGATTCCCCCTTTAAAGAATGTCACTAAATAAAAACTCATCCGGTATATACATATACTGCTCATCGTCACTTAAGACAGTGTAAATATACGGGTAAATCGTCTGCTTTACCTAACATCTTATTTGTGCAATGCATCAGCAGAAAAAATAATAAACACAACAAAATTTCAACAACACAGAGACTTCGGTGCAGGCGGAGCCGCGGGTACAGACTTGTATTACTTTCTGAACCATTGGAATTGCCTGTCACCACATAGTTCTACCTACCACGTCTCAATGATGATCCAACTATTCATGGTAGTGATGTAACTAACAAAACGGATATCGATTCCGAGAAAATATAAACGTATTACATATTTTTATGTACATTGCAGGATATTGGTTGCCTCGATCTCTCAATCATCGTGGTCTGAAACATTTATTTTCGGATAGCTATCATTTACCGACAAATCGTCGGCATTATCCGGAAATATTGCTCGCATAGGACAGTTTCGTGAAGAATATGAAAATAAATCGCCACTGGATGCCTTTATTACGATGAAATCGGAGACTATCGCGTTTGTTTGACATTATAAATATGATAAAAAATCATTTACCGTGTGAAGTGTGGTGCTACAAAATTCATACAAAATTCACCCGGAAGATTTCTTTATTTCTGTTTTCTTAAGTGAATTATTCGATACCGAATGTGGGCGACCATGAGTCCAATTCCCGCTTTCATGGGCTGGAGCAGGAGGTAGAGACATAGAGGCAGGCCAAATCAACTCAAGGAAAATGTTGGCGGGCCATAGAATTTTTTATTTTTTAATTTATAAAATTATTCAATACAATAAAGTTGATTTTGTTAAAAAAAATAACAATAGTATAAATAATAATATTTTAAATTTTTTTTTTCGAATCAGATAAGATTACATTTGTGTGGATTTTATCACCCCACTAGATCGTATATCTGTTCTGGGGTGAAAGCATTTAAGACATAGTGACTTCACTTTCTTTTTTTTTTCATTCATTCATTCCGATCGCTCATTCATTCTTAAAAATTTGAAGGGTAATATAATATATAAATGTGTATATAAATTAAGAACTAATATTAGAAAAAGAAAATGAAAATATTTAAGTTCATAGATAAGTAAAATAAATAAATATATAAAAAAATTAATAACTAAATTGACCAATAAATTAAGTAGCCTAAAATGGTTTCCTGCTATGCACATATACAATTGTAAATCTAATTAATTAATATAATATTATCAATTTATTTTAAACATAATCAACCGAAACATATTTCTTATCAAGTATCAGGTGACAGATAAAATTCTACTCTTCTACTTTCATATATACCTATAATAAAATATAATGGAAATAGATAGATAGATATTTATTTCTTTCTTTCTTCATTTAAATGAAAAATCAATTTACAATTACAATTTATTATTTACATAAATAATAAATTGTAATGTCGCTTATGAAATGAAAACCCAAAACTAAAGACGGTGTCAAAACGATGCGATTAAATAAGACAGTGCTTGTGCCTAGGCGAATGTATCGGCACAATGAGCACAGACGGTTTTTGTGTATTTATATTTTGTACACTTTACATTTATAGCGAATTTTTGTGCATAACAAGACATACTAAAAACAAAACAATAAAAGCGAAAACAAGACTTTGGGATGGGAACGTAAACCGCAGGAAATATGTTTTTTTTTTAAAAATATTTACCAAAAATGCCTAATTTTGAACTTTCTACCCGGAAATCACGTCATTCGTCAATCAATTACCTCTAATTAACCTGGCTCCCTGGTATAAAACTTAAAAATTAGGCATTTTAAATAAATATTTAATAAAATATTTGCAAATTTCCTGCGGTTCACGATCCCCTCCCCGCCCGCGACGCGATGCTTGACAAGCATGCTTGATCGTAAATCATGTTTTAGGTAAAGTTAATATGTGGTTTAGTAAGATTCAACCCTCTAAGAGACCAATACCCTGCCACTAGTGGGAGCTCAAAATGACCTCATCATCACTTTAGCTAATATTTGTAGCTGAGATATTGCAGAAAAATTGAAACATTTGTTTTATATCTACAGGAAGTACTAACATGAGTCATATCAAATCCATATTTGCTTTACGTCTTGTATATTTCGATAATGATAAGTACCTAACACTGATAAAGTAAAGGTTAGTTTAGACATATGTAGATTATATATGGTATTAGGGCACTTAATTCCATAGGACGTTTCGACAACCCTTCTGCGCCGGCGTAAAGGCCGGGCCACACGATACGATGCGGCGCCGCACCGCAAAGCTTTTGCCGATGGGTGCTGTGCGACGCCGGAGCGCACCGTGTGGTTACCAGCGGCACCCGCTCAGGAGCCGCGCCGCAGCCGAACCGCATCGTGTGGCCCGGCCCTAATACAGGTGGCGCAGATAGCATTGACGGCGAAAATAATAGCAATTTATTTGGCCATCTAAAGTAACATTGATAATGAATGGTTTCTTTTATAAAGGACTGTTTGATTATAAAAATGATATTCAGTTATTAGTGCCATCTATCGCATTTCTTTATAGGCTGATTACATCACATAAATAATACGGAGATATAGAATTCCATCTATTAGTCTCTTTGAACGTAAAGTGCACAATTATTGCGTATTGGAAACTGTATACCAAATTAAAAATTCATAACTTTATGTAAACAATATTAAAATAATAAGAGCTACGTCTTAAAAAATCGTTTGTTATTATATTATTATTCTATTTCGAGATAGGATACCATATAGGCATGTTTAGAGCGCCATGCAAAGTGCGCTGCCATACTGTTATACCACGAACGGCGCCATCTATGGCGCCGCCATCATCGGCGCCATCTATTACGCTCTAGCGTAAGCCGCTGATTAGTTTTAGGTATTTTACTACGACCGCTACATGTGTGAGTAATCTCGAACATATTAAAACGTTTATTCGGCTACAGCTTGCTTAGCCGGTTGAGTGGCAAAACGCTGAATGGCAAAATTTCCACAATTTTGTCATCATCCATCAGTCCATCTGGACTGGCACAGACCACACTTCCTTACCGACGCAACGATCCGTGCTGCTCTTCTAGCAGCTTTATGATCCAAATACCAATCCAGAAACCAAAAGATACAAATTAAATGCTGACTGCTGTTTTTGGCTTATTTCGCTCCATGCCCTCTTAAGAGAAGATTAATCAATATCATCAACTATGACCTGAAATCCCAGCTGCCAAATCATAGTACTACATTGAGCAGTCTAATACGCAATATAACCAATGGTTTAGATATACATAGCGCACCGTTTTTTGTTTTTATTATATAACTCCGTTTGCAGGAGTCTCATCAGTACACATCTTTAATTATATCATGTTGAATTAGTAATGGCATTAACAGCTCCCCGTGTTATTGTTATATTGTAATGTCATTATGCCGCTGTTCCAAAACATATGTCAAACACAACCTTTCGATAATATGTCGCCATTCGCTTCGTGTTTCACGGAATTTCTCTTCGCATTCAATTTGAAAGTAAACATTTACGGAAAGTCGCTAGCGCCTCGACGTGGAATAATAAATAGGCTCTGCAAATGTTATCCGCAAAACGGGAAGGCGGCTGTTGAATTATACCCGACGCTCAGAGGGGCGGTTAATTTAAGGACTCATAAAACTAATGTTAAATACACTACATGACCAATGTAAAATCTAATATTAAATACATATGTCTAATGTTTCTCATTTATACATAAAGCTTTAAACCAGACTTGGTACATACAGGCTGAGTTCCTAATTAGGACCATCCTTAAAGTGGGTGAATCAGTACGAGCAAATAAGCAACTTTTAATTTTAAAAAATGAGAAAAACAAGTCTTTTTGTTTTGGTTTTTTTTTTTTAAATTCGAGAAACTTGACATAAATAAAAAGTTTGACAGGCGCTGAACGCGCTGCGCCATTTAGCAATAGGTAAAATATCGCGAATAAATAATCGCGATATTCTACCTACCGTTAGATAGAGCAACGCGCTCAAATTTTTTATAGAATTTTTTAAAACATCATAATTTAAAAAAAAAAGTTTTTCTAAAAATATCTAAAGTTGCTCATTTGCTCGTACTGAATAACCAACTTTAGGGAGGTCACTAATTAAAAACTCATCCTGTATATGACTTACAGTCTGGGAAAAAATACTGTGGAAGTAAGACACCCCTAGCATCTCTAGGGGTTGGGGTGGTAAGAGGTGGCATGTAAAAATAATCACTGACCGCCAATTTTGTAGCAGTAGGTGGACGGAGGAAGGGGTAGTAGCGAGGACGTGGGGGGGGGGGGGGTCGATAAGGGAAGGTGCAAGAACCCAGGCAACACCGGGTAACATTACCCTATTAATATTTTATAAAATATTAGGATATATAGGAATATACTATAATATTACGAAATATACTATGAATTTTATTATGTCCAAAATGCTCCTATAAACTCCTCCCAGAAAATTTTAAACACATGTATGGTTTACGCAAAAGGTTCAAGCCTAAATGTAGCTTATTTTAAAAAATATTTTATATTTAATAAAGTATATCGAGTGTGTATTATTGCGTATTTTTTCCAAAACTGTAGATGAAAAATATTGACCAATAAATTTTTCAATATTATTGAAGAAAGACCGAAATCGAAAAATAGTATTTATATATTAAAATAGAGAGTACTTACTGTTTATAATATATATCGCGGTGGCATATTGTGATAATGAAATATTGTGATATAATAATGCAACCTAAACTATTGTGAAATTCCACAATAAAAAGTAAAAACAAACAAACAATATAATCAACTTAAACGATTTCAAAAATGCAGCAAATCTGGAAAGTTTGAAATCCTCCAAAATAATGAGATGGAGCGTGCGTGCGTGAGATTTTCTCATTGCATTTAATAAAGTGCAATGAGAAAATTCACGAGGTGTTTACATCCACGTACAGTTATTACACGATGAAATAGCTAATTGAGAATAGATAGGTATATCTTCACTACAAGTATAAACAAAATTTTGGAAATGGACTTACGGCTGCTTAGATTGGTCCTCAGATTCATCATACGTTTCGAAAATAGCAATCGAAAATATTTTAGGTAGATACCAAATTCTCAAAATATTTTCACCGTCAAATGACAAAATGTTTACACCGAAAAATAATATTCACCAAATATACATTTTCCTTCAGACTTCATCCATAAATAAATAAGTTATACCTATTTTATATTTTCGTAAGGAGCATCACTAAATATTAAACTAAAAAACTCGCATTAATATCCAATTTTCTGTTCATAAATACGGAGTAAGGTAACATTAAATTATACCGAAAAACATGGAACAACAAACCTACTATTATTAGAGCGATAAACAAGGGGAATATGTAACAAAAAGGGCGCTGACGGCAACAACATAGCATCAGCGGTGCTACTGAAATTTAATGAGTTTGCTCAACTACTTTTTAAACAGTTTCACCGTACAAGGGATATCTGAAACAGATGTTTCCCTGTTGTCTGAAACTACGCAGAATTCTTCGTATTACAAATATTAATAAATAAAGGATAACTTTATAATTTAGGGTTTACATATTAAAATATATTATCCGCCCTTACCTTCAAAAAGTAGGTAAAACCTTTGGTTTTTCAATAGATTTCTCAATAACAGTACTTGTTTAAAATATACCAGGCAAAATATATAGCGGTTTATATAAGCTGTTTTTATATAGTGGTTTTATATAAATTTGTATATACGAAATTTTTATATAATCAAATATATTTTTTTCAATATGATAATGTAGCGGACGTATCACGTTCGTACAGGTAGGGCGGTAAAATACAGAATCTGCCTAACTAGGCCTAGGCCAGTAAAAAGGTAAATTCTAAAAGGCATGTTATTTTTAATGTTGGCGGACACTGCTGACTGTTCTAAAATGCGGACACTGCTGACTGAATAAGATTGAAACTAAAGGAATTGATAGTTTTTGTATTTGGTAGATAGTAGTAAGGTAAGATAGTTTGTATTTGGTAGTAGTTTTTGTATTTAGTAGATAGAGTGGGGGGCTTGTTTCCAACCCTTGATGTCACCTAGATCTGTAAGGTCTTTTGTAACTACCCACTGTGTGGTTAGGTCAGTGGTCTGGTAGATAGTAGGTATTATGTAAATTATGTTAAACATTTAGTTCTGTTAAACATTTGGGTTATGAAGTTACAAATTAAAGAGGTATATACTTTGCCCAAAGCCAAATGTACTTTATGGCGCTAAAATATTTTATCATTATCGATGACAATTACCAATATTGGTAGGTTCAAATTTAAAATAAACAGATGGGTAATATAATTTGGATACCAGCGTTTAGAAAATGAACTGCTACCAATTACAGTATCAGGATAAAAAACCTAATATCGATGTATGTAAAATCTGTGTCTATTTATGTTTTGTATTTATTCTATGAATGAATTAACTCTATATTAATCACACAATGTGTGATATTACTTATATATATAAAAATATTTTTGATATTTGTTAATATAGAAAGGTAGAGGGTTACGTTTTTTTCTACCTTTCAATCTTCTTTTTCTTTTCGAATTATATTAGTTAATTACTGTTTTCATATTTTAACACCATCTGCATAATGTGCATCTAGATACAGCCCTAAGACGCCTTGTTAGATGTGCATAGCGCAATTCGTTACGTAAACTGTGTCAATCTTAAGCTGTCCTTTATAATGTATAATTTATTTACTTCGGTAACAATGTAAATACTTTTTATACAAGTTTTAAATCTATATATATATATATATATATATATATATATATATATATATATATATATATATATATATATATATATATATATATATATATATATATATATATATATATATATATATATATATATATATATATATATATATATATATATATATATATATATATATATATATATATATATATATATATATATATATATATATATATATATATATATATATATATATATATATAGTTAATATTTGATTGGTTTTTTGTAAAATTTCTTTTTTTAAGAATTCGTTTAAAGGATGACACTTTGATGAAAAAATTAAAATAATAAAAGCCACATACATAGCTGGAAGGTTTTCCCGGACTGGATTGGGAAATGCTTATTTTAAATGAGATGTATGCCTGGATGAGCACCACTTTCGACAGTATATATATATATATATATATATATATATATATATATATATATAT
>OX155955.1:23272847-23368798 GCA_944548615.1 Micropterix aruncella | reverse complement strand
AAAAATGGGCCCAACTTAAACCTACTCCTCTTTCCGCAAGTGAGAGGCATTCATCATTCTCGTTAACACCTAAAGCATTCCCGAATCCGATCAAGGGAATCCTTCGTCACGATGTAAGTGGCTTTTATAATTATTTACTTTATAATCATCTTATTGATCAATTCTAAAAAGTATATATATATATATATATATATATATATATATATATATATATATATATATATATATATATATATATATATATATATATATATATATATATATATATATATATATATATATATATATATATATATATATATATATATATATATATATATATATATATATATATATATATATATATATATATATATATATATGTGTATATATATATATATATATATATATATATATATATATATATATATATATATATATATATATATATATATATATATATATATATATATATATATATATATATATATATATATATATATGTATATATATATATATATATATATATATACATATATATATATATATATATATATATATATATATATATATATATATATATATATATATATATATATATATATATATATATATATATATATATATATATATATATATATATATATAGACACAGAGTTAACACGATCAATACTACCTTTTATTGCGGATAAATATTCAACTAAGTAAAGAGAAGTATGTTAAAATATTCTAAAGTATCTAAAGTACGAAAGCGACAGTCAACAAAAGGGTGCCAAGTATTTGCAATTCAAACAAGATTTTAACTTTGGGAGCCTACATATTCGACAGCTGTGAAATATTGTACTGTTGAATATGTCAATATGCAGCTGTGAAATATAAGGCAGTTATAATTATATGAGTTACCCCCTGAATTAAACATTAAAAATGATTTAATGTTTTGTTCTATTCCAACTGAATTGGAATTAATGTACGTGTCAGTTAAAATTCGTATACATGTCAGTAATTTAAATGTCTTAGTATGCATTTATCGGTTAAATAATATCCTAATTATCAGTGTGTGATCTAATTTGAAAATAATTTAAGTTTTTTATGGCATTAGCACAAAAATAACACTCGTAATAAGATATCAAAGGCACCTTTAATAGCCTTAAAAGTAGTAGGTATACTCGTATATTATTCAACATTCTAACAGGAGGAAAATTATAGGAGGAAGTTATTTAAGAGGAAAAGTAATAGAAAGGTACCCATAATAACAGAAAAAATAGTAGGTATATATTATGTAAAATAGGTATGCAAAATATAAGTTGGTTAGCAATGAAAATCTATGTTTGTCAGAATATATATATGATAGCAAACAGCTCAAAAAATTTATGTACATTTTCAAATACATTGGATGAGTTTTTCTTCTCAGTAGAGTTTCAGTTGTGTCACCCCAAGACTTTCCCGGCAAGTAGACAACCCCTCTCGCCAAACCCCCTCCCTCTGTTATCTTTTCAAAAATATTGTAGTACTTTCTTAAATAAGGCGGTATTAAAATATTATTTGCGTCGCTTGTATACAAGAAACTCCAACCAAAAGGCATCCAAAAGGTCCAGCAAGGCATGTGTGTACCGAATTTCAAGTCTCTAACTGTATTATTTCAAGATTAAAGTATGACTCGCGCCCATTCTGGTGGCCCGATTTCAGCCACAATCACCAATTTTAATTGCTCATATAATTCTTTGGCGTAGCGCTATATAACGGCATTATCCAGTTATACTCCAGTTATGCACATAAACGCACATAAAAGCTTAATGTAATTAAACACAAACCATTTAGGTACCTATCTGGAGATCTTTTTTTTGAGAACATAGGTTCTGGATGTACACACATCAACTGTACTTATAACAGATAAATGACTATGTTCTTTGAGAGACGTAATCTTAATCGTATCTTTTGCCAAAACAAACTGACATCAGCGTCTTAATCTGTAACGTTTTATGTGATAAATAAATATTGTTGATTTGCTGAAATATTTCAACTCAATATTTAAACATGAGCTACACGCTCAACTGTTTCGTAGCTACATACATAGGTTCTCAGCCTAATTTTGCCAACCGCGCACTTTGAGATTTCTATTCTAGAGCCCCCCAATTTTATTTACTTACCATGTGTTGCGAATTTGAAACAGCTATTGCCACGATTATATTTAAATGCGTAATTACTCTGTAATATTATATAGTCTTAAGATAGGATATGACTCCTATCCTATTTCTGAGTTTAAAGAGGAATGTTTCAATGAGAATAATTATATACTTAATTATATTGAGAAGCATATTTAATAAAATTCAAAAGACTTTGAATTTATAACTTATCTCATAAGATGGTTGCATTTGATGCATTTTAAGGAGTTTATTAATATCAGGCTCGATTTTACTTAAAAAGACCTGTAAGTCGCAACGAACCGATTTAACATGGAGTTATGTAACATGGACTTGAGTAAAATGGACTTACGTAACTTGTGAGCACAGTGTACCAGACAGTAGCTTCTCTTAAAACAAAATTAAAATCGAAGCGAATACGTCACGAGTCGTAAGGGCTCGGATATTGCAATCAGATGTCTACTACTCGGCCCCAAACGTTCGAAAATTTCACCAGCCTTTACCTTCGCGTAATTTTAACAAAAGGCGTTCGTCGAGACGTATTTGCCCACATTCTCTCCCTCTTCCCGCAATGCCCTGTAGCTCGAGATTAAAGCTACTTTTTGGTATACTGTGCCGTGAGTAAAAGATCAACTGTTAAAACACTGTTATCTGTTAAACCTTGCGATATTGTTAATGAAAATAAAATGAGCAATCACTACCTCTATATAGGTTGGAGACATTTCAACCTACATAAGACCTTCTGACAAATTGGCAGATGAAAAACAAAAGGCTACGTTCACTTTTAAACCGAATGCATCTAAATAGACACGTCAAAAATCAGCTGTTTGTTCAGCGCCATAAATCAGCTGTTTACTTTGCTTTATTAGTACAGGATTTGCATGTGTTTCTTTTAGACTATATTTTTTTTATAAAATCGAAGACTATCGCGGTTGTCTGACATTATAAATAGGATAGAAAACGAATTTACCGCGTGAAATTTGTAGGACCCGACGTTTCGGTGACGTTGCAGCCGCCGTTGTCTAGGATAGACTGAAGAGCTGTCAGTCCGTTGTTTTGCGGGTAGGCCGCATAGCGCTGCCGCTACTGCGTAGGTTATAACGGTGGTGGGGGGCCGGGCTCGGAGCGCGGGAATTTTGAAAATCCGTCTTGCACACAACACTCACTGTATCCTGTTTTACGTCTTTGCGTTCGGCGTTCGGCGGCGGGAACATTTTAAGAAGAGGGTTCCACGTAGAAGAGAGTTTGTAGCCGTCGTATCTATTGAAGTTCGGAGTTCTTCTTATTTCAATGGCTTCCCGGATCATGCGAGGAAAGTAGAATTGTTCCTTGGATAGAACAATGGGATTTTGAAACTGCATCCAGTGGTTACTTCCGCTATCCAATATATGTTCGCAGATCGCCAATTTTTCTCGCTGAACGTTTTTAACAGCTTTGATGTGTTCTGTCAGTCGCGTGGCTATGGGCCGTTTCGTTTGTCCAACGTAGGCTAGACCGCAGCTGCATTCGACCTTGGTCTATTATAATGTAAATTCGTTTTATATTTTTTTTACCTGCCCACGCCCTCACTGTCCCATCTCAACGCCCCCTTTTATCTGGGTCTTCTAATGCCCCCCTGAACGTCTCAAACGCGTTATCGCCCAAGGGGGCGTTATCGCCCACGTTGAGAACCTATGATATACATAGATAGACTAATAATAATAATAATAAAGCTTTACCTAATCCTACAATAGACATAGCATTTAGGAGCCTACCTTATGGATTCCGCAATTTTAGCCGTGTCTGCATGCGTGGTCTGTTAATGTTCTCTAGTTAATGATCGTGTAAGATCCAGCCAGTAATAAATGCGGGTACACAATTGCCGGTAAGCGGATCGCAACATTAGCAGAAGCATAAGCATCTGAGTGCTTAAACAGCTCAAGGGCTCAGAGAGGAACAAAAGATATCGTTGTTAGTCGGAATAATGCAGACGGGATAACAGCAGATTGACTCGACATACAATCGCTTAACTTCTACGCCTTAAAGATAGAACAAAGAGAATAGGAAATTCTGGCGAAGTCAGAGTTTGTACCACTCGACATAGTCCTGAAGTGCCACTCTTAAAAAACTGTCTAAAAGAAGTTAAACTAACTTATCTGTACCCACCTCCTGAGAGTTAATGGACCTTGTTGCAGTTGGCCACTAAAACCCAGTAGTATAGGGTCGGGTAAACGACCGGGTCAACACCCATCCGGTACCCTCGATGAAAAAATGCGAGCCCGGGCAGGACTCTAGCCTGCGGGCCAGTCTCTCTTAGTAGTCAACATTCGGGCGCTCCTGGATGGTTTGCGCACCCTGCGGCATCAGCCAATCGATGTGCATTCCGACTAACAGCCGGGGGAGTCTGGAAACAGTAATGTTTCCTATAGAGCGGGGGTAGTTGTTAACCTTACAGCAACTGCTTTTGAAACGACCATTCGGCTACGCGATTCCGGGTGACGAGCTGGGGAAAGGATGCCAAGGTCCGCGATAGATTCGGTATCACCGCTACGTAAGGGAGTGGACCGCGCAAGCGACCTTGAACCAGTAACCAGTCGGGAGACCAGAGTAATCCGGGTGCAACTGAAAGTGATTAACCTGGTTATCTCTCGGTACGGCGCGCGGCGTTGGTCCCTTACGAACGAGTGGCGTAACTAGACAGTGGACTCTAAATTATTCTACGCTCACCTTACGGGAGAGAGAACGATCTAATATCGTTAAAACTTCCTGAGGTGACGGGCTCGCCTGTTGTAGTTGACAGCCCTTTGTAGTTGACCCAACTCCTACTAAAATTCTCCACTTTCTAAAGACCACAAAATATACCCACCCACCTTATGTAAACCCGTAAAACCACACTTCCTAGAATCATATTTGCATAGATATCGCGAATTATATAATTTTAATGTATATACAGATAGGTAAATAAAAATGTAAAGTGTTAACCTACTAAATACTATGAGAATTTCTTGGAGAAAGTCAATGACAAAGTTAAAAACTGCTTTTGTTGGAGTGTTATTATAACAAATTTAAAATATTGGTCGCCATACTTAAGTAATTTAATCTCAAAGTCAATAAACCGAAGAATGTTTTAAATGCATTGAAAGCCTTTTAGAATAAACTGATTCTTCAATAAATATCAGGAAGAAAATCAATTCATTTTTTTCATTTTTTTCTGAAATTTACTTAAAATTAATTGAAATGTTTTCCAACCACTATGGAGGATTTTTAACTTAGTGTTATATGCTATAAATATGGATAAAGTGATATGTTATCGTGAAAATCGTAATCTAAAAATCATAAAGCCATCTAGGCTCATTTTTGTCGTTATCTCTTCGTGTATTACTCATAAAATATAGAAAATAACTAGGTAAAATTTAACCAAATGAAACCTTAGACCTTTGCCTAACTATTCGTATAGCATTTATTATAGTTAAAACATTAGTAATAAAACGTTTATTTTAATTATGCGATGTGTTTATCTCTTCATTATGCACAATGTTTTACTCTTTCTAAAAAAAAACCTTTTCTATAATACTTAAGTCAAAAAGGAAACGCCCGGAGAAAAAAGAAGTAGTCAACAATTTTGGGGACAATAAACTATTTTGAGGATAATTGCGCAGTTATTAAAAATATTAGAAACTATTTATTGAGTTGAGTCCGACAAAATATTGTTTTCCTGTAAGATACGAAATTTTGCTTCCTCCAGGCAAAGAAATATATGGATAGACAGAAATATTATCTCTCCAAAGGGCATTATTTTAAACCCGCCTTATCTTAACCTTTGTTCCTTTAGTTTGTGTGGTCTTATTATATGTTTTTTTTCAGTATTCTGATGGATATTGAGCCTTATCCCCGTGAAAGACGCATATGACTGCTTTTGTTTTTGACATGATTCCTTGATAATTTTGAATTTTCGACGCAGTCATGACGTCCCCGCTGCCTATATCCCGCTGCAATATTTATTATTACCGCTGCAATATTTATTAGTCCATTATTATTATTTACCTTTTACATATTCATTTATTTATTCAAGCATTTTCATTTTAGACATTGTTGGTCAAATAGTTTTGGTGTTGTGCCCTATTGTTTAATTTTGTTTACCTTAATTTTACTTACCTTAGTTACACAATCTTTTTTTAATGTTTTAATTTTCAAAAGCCTTGCACTTTATTTTCTTGCCTGCTTATAGATTCACCTTTCAAATACAAAGCAGTCACTACAGCGTATTGCTTTCCGATAATCCTCAGTCATAA
This sequence comes from Micropterix aruncella, assembly GCA_944548615.1. NCBI lineage: Eukaryota > Metazoa > Arthropoda > Insecta > Lepidoptera > Micropterigidae > Micropterix > Micropterix aruncella. The sequence continues at coordinate 23,362,407 of OX155955.1, read as the reverse complement.
AATGCTTCGATAACGACACCTTTGGTGCATAAACTCAACGTAAACCATTACGCGATAGTCTTCAGAGTTACGACAGTATAGCTTCAGTAATGACGAGATTTTCTACTATGTTGCTGACTGTGATACATTTTGACTCAACTGGAGCGTGTTATTAACTAACACAAAATAGTATGTAAATTTACTTAGTCCAGAAATAGGTCGCAAGTGCATATCCATCAGAGAAAGCCAGAATACAAAGTTCATGCTTAAGAATGTTGCATTACATGAGCATGCTTGAGCGTCTATCTATATATATATAAAATAATGTTTGTCTGTATGTCCGCTATGGAATACTAAACCGCTCGACCGATTTTAATGAAATTATGAGGGAAACTTTAGATTAGTTTGGAGATGGTTCCTGTAAAGTTTGGTGCCGATCGGACCAAAGGATTTTTTTTAGTGTCCTCAATAAAACCAAAATTCATTTCAAACAAGAAATATTGTGTATCCCACAGCACTTTAATAAATAACGACCTTGGAGCCAGACTGGTCTAAGTGGCATTTTTTACAAAATAGACTTTTTTGCATAATGCTATATAAAATTCATAATTCTTCCATGCCACACTGATCTAAGGGCTCTTCAGTGATATATTTCTTGATAAATCGCAACATCTCACTATGTAATTGGTGCGATCTGCAAAATAATAGAACGCTATAGTGATCTACGTAGGAAACTGCGCTTAGATTACAATGGTCCCAATTTTACTAGAGTTGAAATAGATTTTGGTTAACCAAAGTGATCTAAGTGCAATAAATTTAGATTACTAAGCTCACTAAGTTATTCACTAAATCACTAAATAAGTCACTCATTAAATCCTGCTCACTAAGTTACAATGATGATTACACCGAAACTTATGAAACGGTTGACCTGAAACCAGACGGTATAGTTTCCAAAACTTTTTTTGAAAAAAATGCTGTCATTGCTCGAGAAAAACAGTTATTCAAATTATTATCGTGGTATGTTATAAAATATATCAATTGGTTTTAGTCTACAGCGATTTTAGGAGTTTGTTGGCTTTATACTTACATGTATGCTTTAAGGGTGACTACTAGAGAAACAAGAACAATAATTTAAAGAATCAAAAAACATCACTGCCGTTACAAAAAGTGAGAAGCTGTATTTATAATTAATAAAACCTGTATTTATAATAATTCACGCTGAAAAACACGTTTTTAAATAAATTGTTTTTAATAACAATTTTTAAGATTAAATTTTAAAACTTTTTATCTAAAAAGAACGTTTGTTAGGGAATAAAGTTCTTCGTTGAAATGAAATTAAATTTACGAAATTTCGCTATGTCCCCGTTGACTCGTGTCTTCTTTTGGCATTATGTGGGTCAGTCAATGGGCCTTGTCCAAAGCCCGTCGAGCGGGGCTTCGCGAGAGCCGAACCCATTGACCCGGCTTTCAGAGTGTGACGTCGCAGGGCTGCGTGACCTGCGGAAGGATTGCGAGCCGCCATCGCGCCACTCAGTCGAATGCCCTCGGTGCTCAAGTAATAAAACGGGTTTATATGAAATATCTGTGGTTTTGTATTTATCCATATAGATGTACATATATATTTTCGGAATATACTTAATCAGACCTTTCAATTGATACTAAACACCATATATTTATCTTAATTTATTGATATTTGGACATTAATTTAGGCAAAATTTATCAATAATATGCTAAACAATTTTTACAATAGATATTAACATCATTGGAGCTATAGAAACCTAGATAATCGCGAAAATTTGTTTTTTGTGACCTTTGGCATTGAATAACTTACGACGCAGACGCGATATTTTATGAGACCTTTGAGACAACTTTTAGAATGCCAAAATAAAGGTGTATACGAGTGTCTAGCTTATAATCCCTCATTCTGAGGTGAAACCCCTAATATGACTGGACTAATAGGGATTCATATCTACACATCATTGACGACAAGGCGAATTAACCGTGGAATTTCACGACTAAAACAACGTGTGTAGACAAGAGGTCTTACAGTTCTTATTCTACCGGATCACGATGTTAGGATCCTGTGAGAGTCGCTCTGAAGTGGATGGTATGTCGGCTATCATCATTCCAGATAACTAGTATTATTTTCTATACTCTATCCAGGGAATCGACGATATACTGAGCTGTAAATGGAAGAGATCGCGGTATCGGATTGGTCGGAATCATTTTGATTATGCATAAATACTATTATCAAACCCATTATGCGATAACATTATGCCATGTAATATTATGATTAATGTTTTTATTCAATGCTCATATTAGACGCTATTAAATATTCATGTACGATCAATTGGTTGTTAGGGTAGAACGCTCAAATGAATACTATTCTCAGATCCATTATGCGATAACGATAACGCAATGTAAGTTCTCTTTGATTCACCATGGTATATTCAACACTTTTAACGAAATAAGTTTGATGGCGGAGTTTTCGCTATTCATTCACACGGTTCGTTTAAATTAAATTAAAAAAGCTGTATTCTAAAAAAAGTACGAATAAAAAAACTTGCAAATCGATTAAATCAAAAATGAAAAAATAATTACTTCATTACATTTTACTATTCCAAATCAAATCTATTACAATATAACGCGAAGAAAATAATGAAACCATAAGAAGTGCGACAAAATTGTCTAACGACAAGAGCCGATAAAGTATTTACTTAATTTTTGGATTAGCAGAAAATAAGAAAAACCTGGTTTCCATATGTTGCCAGAAACGCCAGTGCCACAGTCCATGTAAGCCATGAACTGTATAGTAGTCCATGTAGGATTTACGTATAAGCTACAAAAGCTATAGCGTAGGGCCCCCACTTTCTTAGGGAACCCCAATAAAAATTTCTGAGTAGAAATAATAATTTTTCGCTAGGTATATTGTCGAAGTCGTGTGTTATGTCATTGTACTCTAAAAAAATGCAGCACGTATGCCAAATGTTTTATTTATTTATTTATAAATTCTTATTATATTATATTTAAAAAAAATAAAAATATTACATAGCTTTCGGTTGTGTACAAGCTAAGACTCATTATTTAGGATTTGATCAATGTTTTAAGGTTAAAATAATGAATGTAAAAAAATCGATGTGCCAAAAACCGATTGTGGGTCTTCATATACAGTAACGCGTTCTTCGCTACACTTATACGAGTTCATTTAGTTAATTAATATTATCTGTAAATTAAAATCGCTGCAAATATATAAATTCATTCATTTCTTATAGGAAGCCTCGATGAATACTTTACTAGTCATTTTTATATTTTTTATATACGTCTTCTATTTTATATATTTTTTGAATTTTTTTAGCAAACTAACCTCTTTTGTGACGGAATATTGCTTCTTAAAATTACTACTGTCGTGACAATGAGATAACCGATGATTTACGAATCGCTACCGATATGTATTATCGTCCATTGTTATCAAATCAGGTATATTTTGGAATAAAAATAAAAGAATTTTAATAGAAAGCCTTTTGTTAAAAAAAAAAGAATAGAATAAAGGAACTTTCATGAAACTTTTAAAAAGTTCAGCACTTTTAAAAATAAAAATTTAACAACTGGCACATACGTACAGTTCCTTAAATGTATGCACAATGGCAATTAAGGCGCAAAAGGACCTATAAAAATAATGATTGGAGACCGATTTTATTTTTTAATATGCCTCCCACAAATTAGCAAACTGAAATTTCAAATACACAACGTTTGGATATTATTTTCGGTTTCTTTATTGGCTGCAGAATATACATCCATGGGGAATGCAGATGGTCAGGCTTTTCCGGCCATTTCCAAGCTTTCAACAATATAATCATGGCCGGAATCATTGCTCGCGTTTGGTTGATAGTTTTGCCAAAAAATATCTGCTTCATAAATAAAAATGACATGTTGTCCTATTTTTTTGGGATGTAGATTTTGTAGTTACTGCTAGATTGATTTTTTCGGTGGGTTCTATATTTTTCTTCAACAAAATTTTACAAAAAACTTTAATATAGAAAGGCATTTTTGCCCCAGATTATATTTTCATTAAAGTATACACATTGTTCAAGAGGTAACTTTCCGCCACGGGGCAAAATAACCTCAAATTGGTGCAAACTACCCCCAACATTATGAAACCCTCATGGTCTTGTCAATAAGCATAATTTTAATGTAATCTTGCGTTACCTTATAAATAACAATATATGGCATAAATATATACAATACTTACCACCATATAATTAATCTAAATGGAGAAATATAATAATTTTTCGGGGTATTTAGCGATGACCAATTCCAGAGAAAAATGATGCGGTAAGAATGTAATAGGCAAAAGTATAGGTAACCATTGACCTTTTAGTAAAAAATGTTGGCAGTAGTATGAAGTGTAGGATAGTGTACGATAGTACGATAATTAGTGTACGATAATTTATTAATTATTGTTAGTCAAAACAAAAACAGATTTTGGAGCAATTTAATAATCTAGACAATGTAATAATATATTTATCTATTTAAATAGGTTTACTAGTATTTATCATTTGGATAATTATAAATGAACATATATAAATTGTACATGAGACCCATGAGACCCTATATTAATTGTACATGAGACCAGTCCTCCTGGTATAACTTTTGTGTCGATTTATGTATGTAAAAATCGGGCTTCAGGTGCCGTTGAAAAACAATCACCCTGTTTATTACGCAGTTTATTACATATGTTTATCACCTTATTATATAACCTAACTATGTAACTAACTATGTAAATAGCTCAAATTATTAGAGATTAGCGATCGACAGCGTTCTGCTATTCTAAAGCTCGATAAAGCTTGCCCTACAAGATTGACGAATGTTACCGCTAATGATTTTACCGCTGACTTGGATTTTGAACGAACACTCGCGTGATTATCATTATCAAACAAGTTTATTTTAAAAGTCATTAACATGTTTGCTCCCATCGCGCCATCCGGAAGCTTATTCGGTAGTTTGAACAGTCTGCCAGGGGAGAGGATTGAGTGTCATATTAATGTAATGCTTTCATTCATTATCCGTGACTACGTTGTCAGATTTCCTTAAGCCTTTCTTTGACTGAAGAATGTCATCTTTGTTACGCGCCTCTTTGAAATTATAGAATCAAGTAGGTACCATGGAAGGGGATGACAAAGGAAGCGAATTATATGTTCGTCTTCTTTGAATCCCTAAAATAAAGGACATTTTTTAATTTGAATCTTTATTATAATTTAATGCTTCATAATAATTATATAATTTATACAAATAAATAAAATTATAGCCAGACAATAACTTTAAATTAAAATAGTGTATACTACCCATTTTTAAGAAAGGAACCTCTTAATCCGTCGCCCTAGATTAGGGAAAGGGATATTTCTGGTGCCCAATGTTGTCTTAAAACTATCTTATATTAAAACTTGTATGTTATCTTTAAACCATGTCGTCTGCGTTTCTAAAATTGTAAAATTCTATAAAAAAATGAGCGAAATTATGAAGAGTGTATTCATCATGAATGATAGTCCTTATTTCGGAAAACCTATTATATTCGCAGTAATAAAATGTCAAAGTTTTACCTTCCCAGTATAAAATTTGGCTTCGAATTCGTGAGCGCAGAAATCTGCATGCCCTCTCACTCCTTTATAAAGTCCTAAATAGTCCCATAGCACCTCCTTACCTTAAAGACCTCTTTCTCCCGTTAGGAAGTCATGGCGTTCCACTCAGGTCAAGTCAGGGCAACACCATAGCAATTCCACTACATCAGTCTTCTTTTTTCACTAACTCATTTAGCGTCCATTCTGCTCGACTTTGGAACCAGCTTCCGCATGCTATTCGTCATGCAACATCCTTGTCCTGTTTCAAGGCGTTACTGAAAAAACATTTTCTCCCTCAAAATATCAACTAAGAACCAACCCTCCCCCTATCCCCTCCCCCCTTCCCCCTTTCGTTGCGTTGTTGACTGGATAGAAGCATAAGAACTTTGTAATATCTATCATTTTATATAAGCAGTTATTTTTATTATTATTTATCTGTAGTTTCTATGTCTTTATTATTATAATATACATATATTATATTATAAATTATATTTTTTATGTATGTATGTATATTTGGATGTATGTATATGTATATTTATGTGTATATGTTTATGTATGTGAGCTGTATTGATACTTTTATTTAATATTACACGGTTGGCTGTAAGAAATCGTGAAACGATAAGCCCGCCGTTTGTACTAAGTTAAAATAGAATTTAAGTTTTCTTTACCCATGTATTTTTTTTTTGTTAGTACAATAAAGGTATTTTTCATTTCATTTCATTTCAAAAAGGGCATTAAAGATTAGGTGCGATTATAAGAGCTTTTACAAAAATATTTATTGAGATTAAAAAATATACATTCCTCGAGAGTTGTATATATTGGTTTTTAAATTATACGTTGACAATATTTAGTTATATGCCTCCTCCAATATTTAGTTATATGTCTCCAATTAATTATACATATTGACAATATTTATTTCCTCATAAATTACTCAAAAATGTCTTTGTCTGAAGTTGTCGTCATTCTATGGCACGCAAACATTACTATTATGTTTATTTTCATTTATTTATTTGTTTATTGTTATTATTAATAATCAACATTACAGTAAAACCAAGTAAATTTAATATTAATAATGAGTAAAGTTAATTAAAATACCCTAATTACACAAATAGAATGACACTCGGAATACTAGCTATTATATAAGAATAATATGATAATAGCCTGCAATTTAAACGAGTGAGGGTTGGCGGTAAAAATAACAAAATCTGGTGCAATCGAGTGAATTTCATTTAAGCGCCGCAAAGCACGCGCTAACAAGTTCCACCTCGTAAGGTTAGTGCGCGAGAATGGCTCCGCGAAAAGATGGTACGATCGAGCACGACGATAAATATTTGGTACGAAAAGATTCACCTTGGCTAGTAAGCTAGGGTTATCACTTTCACCACGAATTATATTCAAAACATAGGACATGGCTAACAATTTTCTTCTGAGAGAATTACAGCGAGAAAAGCCAACCATGCCTGTGATAAATGCAGTCGGATACAAAAATGGATGTTATCCGTTCTGCTTGAAGTACAAAAATCTCAAAAAACCTTTCTGTACCTTTTCCAGCATGTATAGATATATTCCAGGGTATAGATATTTTCATGCGTATTCCAAATAGCTGCATTCGTTTCCATGACACCTTCAACAATCGAGTTGTACAACGTGCGCATAACCCGAATATTATTAAAGTGTTTGGATTGCCGTATCACAAACCCTAGAAGCTTGAAAGAAGTTGTAGATATGTTGTCTAATGCGTTCCTTCAAGTATAACTGGGGGGTTCCTTTAAGTTGTGTTAAATTTTGTGCTATTCTGGTTCTGGATTTAGGTTACCTCGTCCTATCATTGATTTTCGGAATGACCTTCTGAACAAAAGAAAGAAACTTCTCCCAAATAATTGATCGCTTTCATTCTTTTGATTATAGGTAGCAAAACAAACAATCCCTGCTGTGCAAACCAAAACGAGACTACTTGAACGCTTATGAAGAGAAGTACTATTATAAACTTTGAAGTATCTTCGACGTCCAGCACCAAGAATCAATACCAGCGATTCGCCTGTTTTGCGTTATAGAAAGCAACATTTTGTTCATATGGTTTTTTTTTACCGTTTACTGATTTGTTTAGCAATACATGAAATTAGAGAAAAGGGCACCCGTCACCCTAACATACGAGATGACAGAGTGGGATTTATGGGTTAAAAAATCCCAGTGATTCTTGTCCCAACGAACTACTATCTTAGGTGGATGAACGCAAACACTTATTATAGGACTAGCACAATCCGTCTTCATACTACGCCAACGGCCCGTCAGATTCCAACGGCTTACAGCGAGACAGTGAAACGTGCCACCCAGCGACCTTCCTGACGCTCTTACTACCAGGTTTGGACGAGTTCCTCCATCCTCCAATTGGTCACATATTCGACGTCGCTTGAGCAGCCTCTACCTGGCGTTAGAGGTAAATCGTAGTTCGATCCGATCCGACGCCGACGCCCTTTACCCGTCAAGCTCACTTGAGATCGGGTGGCCAGCGGGTCGTTTCAAGCGGGGTTGTCATCAGGTCAACATCTACCCCCGCTGCTTACGAAACTAATAGGAGCAGTTTTAGACCCCCGGTCATTTTCCGGAGTGCACAGTCGATTGGCTGACGCCGCACGGTGCGTAAACCGTCCAGGAGCGCCCGAAGGTTGACTCCTAGGGGAGACTAGCCCGCAGGCCATCGTCCTACCCTAGCTCTCTCTTCTGCGTGAAAGTCGCCGAAGAACGAAATGTAACGTTATGTCTCCCGTGAGGTGAGCGCAGAAGTCTTAGGACAAAACAATCCACCGTCAAGCTCCGCCACCTGCCAGTCAGAGGCCAACGCATTACGGCGAGGCACCGGGAAAAATAATCAGCGGGCAGCCTCGCCCCCTGACTACCAGTTTTGACAGGATATCTCCATCAGGATACCTCCGTCCTCCCGACTGGTTTCGGATACGAAGTCGCTTACGCGACCTCTACCCGTTGTATTACAGCGGTAATTTACTAAGAATTTATCGCGGACCTGGGCGTTATTTGCCCGTAATGCCACACGGGATCGAGTGGCCCAATATCATTTCAAGAGTGGCATGACAACAGCTCAACATCCACCCCCGCTGCTTAGGAAACAGTGTATTTCCATAGTCTCCAGACCCCTTCAACAATTAGTCAGAATGCACAACCGATTGGCATTCACCGACCGGTGCGCAAACCGTCCAGTGGCGCCGGGATGCAATCCCGCCGGGAGAAACCGGTCCACCAGCTCTAAGGCCCGAGATACAGGGGTCTTACCCGGGGTAGCCTTCCACTCGAGGAGGCTTCTGAATAGGAGCTGAATCGTGAATTAAACCGATCCGAGAACAAAATAGATCTTGTAGCCCAAGCTGAACGAAACCGTTCACCACCAAATTATTAGACATCAACTAGAGTTGTCAACTACAACGGGCGAACCCGTCACTTCAGGAAGTTTTAACGATTAGTCGTTCTATCTCCCGTGAAGAACGACGCGCAGAAGATTTGGACAAAACAGTCCACCGTCAAGCTCCGCCACATGCCCGTAAGAGGCCAACGCCTAACCGGGTGCATTACCCAGCGGGCTTTCACTCACGCCCTTACTTCCAATTGCGACCAGTTTACTCCGGTCTCTCGATTGGTTACGAGTTCGAGGTCGCTTGGGCGGTTCTCTCCCTTACGAAGCGGTGAAACGGTGTATACCGAATCTAACGCGGACCACGGCATCCTTTCCCCGTCTGTTCACCCAGGATCGGGTAGCCGATGGTCGTTTCAAAAGCAGTCGCTGTAAGGTCCGCAACCATTCCCGCTCTATAGGAAACAGTACTGCTTCTAGACTGCCCCGACTGTTAGTCAGTTCACAATCAATTGGCTTACGCCGCACGGTGCGCATACCGTCCAGGAGTGCCAGAAGCTTGATTCTTAGGGGAAACTAACCCTAAGGCCAGAGTCCTGCCCAGGCTCGCACTTTATGCGTGGTGGTCGCCGGATGGGTGTTGACCAGTGAGTGTGACCAACCCTGAACAGAATGGGTTTTCGTGGCCAACTCAGCAAGGGCGCATTAGCTCCCAGTCAGACATGGGGCTTATTAAACATCAGTCAGACATATACAAAAACAGTTCTTCTAAACTAATTAAAATTTTATCTTATTTATAAATTACGTGTAGATACTCCCCAACCCAGAATACCTACCGTATGAAATGAAACTATATGCTATGGCATAGTAGACATTTTTGAGGGATGATACATTGGTTAAATCCAGCCCTGGCGTTGCTAGCATGTCGGCTTTTCTATCGGGATCTATTTATGCAGAAACTCGACGGTCAGAATGTGTATGGTGGATCGTCTATCGAAGTCATCTATCCGAACGCGGCCGCAAAGCCTCTTTGGCCCGAGGATCGCCCCCTCTCCCCCCCCCCCCCCTCCCTCCCTCCCTCCCATTGCGCCCCAAGCACAGGTCAATCATGTATACTTAATGTGAATTTGTGACAGTTGATAAGCCGCTGTGACGACACCGCATCGTCCGCGCGCGCGGATCTGACGACCGTCTTCTTTTTCCCCCCGGCACAAAACATACGATAGACAATCGATTATTTTACTTCAAATTATACGATTGCATCATTGGTTGACTGGAAGATATTTGTAATGTAGCAAGTAGTCAGCCATTGTACCTTATTTTTATTATGCAATAAAGAGATTTTCATTCATTCATTATATAGCGTATTAGATTGCTCAACGACGTACTACGATTTGGAAACCAGTATCATACTACGAAACGCAACCTGTAGATAACACTCATGGTTTCTAAAATGGATTATTATGTTCAATATGGCGACTTCCGTGATATAACAGTATGGTAGAGCATTGTAGATGGCGCTCTAAATGCGCCTATACGGTATAAAATAATAATAAAATATTTAAAATGTTTAAATCATGTAACTGTGTATTTACACCAAGCGAGCGAATGCTCATTCTACCCCCACTTTGCCAAAATCACGTGATTTTAAACAGAGTTGGGGAAGCTTAAGAGCATTCTAACCGCCGTTTGGCGGTAATGACATAGAATGCTCTATAAAACAAAGAATTGCTCATTCGTTTAGTGTAAATGACGCTAGAGCGAGCGAACAGTAGCCTAAAGCATTCGGTCGTGTTCAGACGCGCTCGCTCGACTATTAGGCGGTCTTTTCAAAGCGTTCTAGCATTCTACGTGGCAAAATCATTTGCTTTCGAGTTTTCAAAATGGTTTGGACAAACGATGTGTGTCTTCAAATAATAGAATTATATCGTGAGCACAGTTGACTGACCACTTTCTTCTTGTGAACGCACACATGTCATAATATTTCCCACGTTTGCACTCTTGGTCTGCTATCTACTAGAGCTGTCACCAACGGCGTTTTTGTCGTTTCTTTTTCTTTTTAATTAACTAGTGCATTACGATGAAAGAAGGACTTGCTATTATACAATCGTCGTCAGACATTGTCCGTGCTATTAAGTTCGGTCTCGGCGAAGTTGATAATATTTTAAGCATTCATTCGCTACATTCTGGGGCCGAAAAACAACTATAATGTGAAATCGTTCTACTGTCCTTGTTTTAACAGGTTCTATGTTCTGGCTCTTTTAGTGTAAATGATCTTTTTACTCGACGAACAAGAATGGTTAATAATCATTTAGACCGGAAGAGCAAGAGCAAGAGCAGAACGGACCGGCTCACTCAGTCTAAAGTTCACTCGCTCTAAAATCGATATCGGGTCAGTCGCTCTAAAATGCAGTGAGAATAATTTTAGAGCGAATGAGCTTTAGACTGAGTGATCCTCCGTTAAAATATTGAAAAATGACAAAGCGGGTCACTCAGTATAAAAAGTAGCAAGTCGGGTCAGTCAGTCTAAAATGTAGCAACCGGTGAATTATAACAGCCTGTGCGCTACCGAAAAATAGCGGTCTGCGGATTGTTGCCAGTTTTCCTCTTTTGTTTCGCGTTATTTGAATGGATAATTACAAAATAATTAATGTTATGCAGCAGGCGTATTTTATACTTGTTACTTTTTAAGATTTGCGAGTACACTTTTTATGCTACGTTCACTGCACTTTTCACGACGTTGTCGTTTGTGCTACGGAGCGCAACGTTCCTTAAAACGGATTTGACGTTCTTGACCTAAATTTGCAAACCTCGAAGTGTAAAATATAGCAAAAAAAATGCATGACTACACGTTGACCTGTCTTCTGCCTACATTACAACAAAACCTTACAAATTGTGAAAAAATATAAGCGGATATATTTGAGAAAGTTTCAAACTCGCATCATATTGTATATCAAATCGTTTCACTTGTACAAATAAAGTGAATAGCAAGTCAGGTACATATGCAATAGAGACGATTTCCACGTACCTAACGATCACATTCTCGAAGACAGAACGAAACGGAGGCCCTCGAATATTTTATTGGAAAAGATTTGAAATTCCCCCACAGTATTGCCGCCTGCGCTCTTCCAATTGTATTTTGAATCCATTGCTAAACCCATTACAAAATTTGCTGTGCTCACGACGGCGTATGTCTGAACCCATTATTACGTTAACGTAAAAAATAAAGTCAGCCAATATTTCGCTGTTGCAAAGACCAGTGTCAGTGTACCTTGTCATATCAAACAGGAAATATTTTTGAGAACTTATATCAAGTACAAAAAATAAGAAACAATAAACCCAGAGAAAAATTACTGGGAAATATAACAAAATATTGCCCGAGGCATATTCCTTGTAGGCATATTCCTTCCAAAACTAAAGTGGTGGTGCATCATTTCACTATCTTCATCGCCACTCATGTAGTGCTATGTATGTATGGTGCGAAGCAGAGGGGAATTTACATCAGGAAAGACATTTTGGCTCCCTATATGGTTAGTAATGGCAGCTTACAGCTTATAGTAGGTAATAAAATTGTTTTAATTCAGCAAATGAACAAAGTTCTGCTAATTAATATTCGAAAATATTTTTTTTTAAAAATGCAGATAATTCGAATACAGTTTAGTCTCAGCTTTAGAGTAGACATCAAACCTTTTCTCCGGAGCAACAAAACACCTGTACGGTGTTTAGTAACAAACACTAAGTACGGTGTTTAGTAATAATATTTGTTTTAAAACGTCCAATATTGAATAAAAGGCTTCTAATTAAATTTTACAAAGTGTACAACTGAACTATAAATCGTACTATTGTACTGAAATATAAATAGCACTGTTAAATATTTTTTTTTCTCTCCTGCATAGTTGACTTGTAATAAGATGTTTGCAAATTTGGGAACGATATCACTCAATTACTCTTAGCCATTTTGTTTTAAATGGATTAATGCTTCGATACGGAATATATGCACATGATCGAACGCGGAATATATGCATTATAGGAACCTTTCTCAAAAAGAAAACGCTATTCAACCATTGTAATGCTAAATCTGATTAAAAAAATCCTCGGGACACGCAATATTTCCAGACAAAAAAAACCTTAATTTACAGAGAAAAATGTTTTTTAGGTTTCTGCTTTTAAAAAACTAATATCTCCGCCATATTACTTTAAAAAACAACCTACCAAAACTCACGGGGACGTTTCATTGAATGCCTATATCTCGCTATGTATTGAGGCCGAATAGATTGTTGCAGTTCGGAAGCAGCGCTCAGTTGACGTTAAAAAAAATAATAATCAATACAATAGGTTCCTATAACGCAATAATACCTCGAACGCAACTCCATACCAAATAATTTGACCAACACTACCCATACCAAATAATTTGAAGTTAGCCTAGGTGCAATGGACCTGTTCAATACAGATTTGACAAAAAAAAAGTCAGCTGTCAGTTTCACCCCAGTGAGGTTATAACAGCTAAAATTTTCTTTTTAGTTTATTCTTTTCTAGCTGATACCTAATAAACCTGAATGAAAAGATGGCTGATTCTTTTTTCGAAACTTACGATCCAGCGATGGCTGCAGTTAAAATGTAAAAAAACAGGTGTTCGGCATGAAAAAAAGGTAAATAAAGCGACTTTAAATAACACACGTAGTCTTTATTGATATTCATGTTTTATTTTTGTTTTAGAGCAAGAAAAGGATACACTGAAGAATTCAACTATCATAGCAGACCTATTTAGTCACAAAATTATATATTCTTACAAATGACAGTCAAGTTTACACTCAGTCTTTGATCTCACCGTTAAACGTTTTAACCTTGGTCAACTGTGGCGTGGCAATTACCGTGGGCGTTGAAATAATCTAGTTACATAATACTAGTTCTGTTAACGGTACACCATTAAAAACGGCAACCTTTTTGAAACGGTATATAAATAAAAATCCTTACAAATCATTTTTTATTTTTATAAGCGCTACAAAAATAAGGAATCAGGTTTTGTTCAAGACTGACAAAGTCCTGTATGTTGGGTGTTGAATGATGTATGTGCTATACACAGTGAGTTAGTTGTCCAGTATCAGCTCGGATGATGGTTGAAAGACTTCGCTAAGTAGCCATTGTCCTATAATCAACTGTCCCAACTCTGCTTTTATAATATATTTCACTCTACACCTTTAAGATCAGCTGCCATTCTTCATAATACAAATAAATCAGTCTGCTCACTGAATATTTTCCTAAAACCACAAAATGATCTTCTAAAATAGTGTATTGTAATTTAAACAGTCGACAAATCCTTTGTAGAAAAATACCTAAATAGCCAATTTCCGCATCTCAAATCCTATTGCTTTGAAGGGGGGACAGACTGCATGGGCGGTAAGGTGTACGCTCACATGTGGCAAGACAGCTGTCTTAAGTATGCATTTATTTGCTTTTAGTGTGATTGAATATCACCAATTTATTATTTTTTTTAATTGTTTTGTATAAATATGTCTACCCGACGCCTTTCTATCCCTAACCTTACCCATACGACCTTTCCCTTCGATGAACTGAGTGACACAGACTTAAATAAGGTATTACTAGGGGACGACATGACCTTGCTACTTACTTGCTACTACGACCACGATACTTACACAATGGATACTAGTAATATTTCCTCTAGATCAACCGATCAAATTCTACGCAACACTTTCTTACAATAAAAATTCTTTAAATATATGCCATTTGAACGCGCAAAGCTTCTCCGGCTCATTTTAGCGAATTTTATGCTCTTTTTTCCAATCAAACTGTAGATGCTTGTATGATTAGCGAATCATGGTCAAAACCGTCTTTACCATCGTCTCTATACAATTTACCCGGTTATAACTTGATTCGCAATGATCGGACAGCTCGCAGAGGTGGAGGAGTCGCTATCTACCTAAAAGACCACTTTTCGTATGAAGTCATTTGCAAATCATCCGTCAGTAGCAGCCCTGCCCCCGAATATTTATTAATTTGCGTAACCATGAAAGATACGAGTACGATTCTCCTTGGAGTATTTTACTTTGCACCGGATAACGACAATTATTTTGACGAATTAGAATGCTCTATTTTTTGGCGATTTTAATACATGTCTTTTAAAACAAAATCATAGATCCTCAAAACTAACAAGGTTAATGTCCTTTAAATCTTTCTTTACTTCCGCTGCAGGCTACAAACCACAGCGGAAACTCCCACACTTGGCTCGATCTGATAATGACATCTAATCCCCAGCTCATCAACTTCCATGGTCAATTGACGATCGGCGGTTTCTCAAACCACGACCTTATATATGCCTCTTGATGTTTTCCAGAGCCCTACCATCGACGAGAAACTTGGTCTCTTTAATACGAAGATCATCAGACTTTACGACAAGCATGCCCCTGTGAAAATAGCTAAAGTACGACATCAATCAGACCCCTGGTTCAACGATTCCATCCGGCAATATATGTTAAAGCGCGATAGAGCCCAAGTCTAAGTTTAAGCGTTATCCTTCAGCTGACAACTGGGAATTTTACCGTACGTTAAGGAATCGTTGTAACCAACTATGTCATAATGCAAAAAAATGTTACATTTTCGACTCGCTTGCAAATTGTACTCCCAAAGAAATGTGGAAAGTGCTGAACCAACTTGGAATTGGTAAATGTAAAGGACCCGTAGATCCCAATGTAGATATAGACGTTCTTAATAACCACTTCTCAAAGTCACCGGTTCTACTAGATAATATAACAAAGTCCCGTGCTACCACCTATATTGCCAATTCTAATGTGCCAGTCAATCCGTGTAAATTTCACTTTGTTCCAGCTACTGTTGAAACAGTTTTACTAACATTAAACCGGATAAAATCTAAGTCGGTGGGAACGGATGGTCTGTGTAGATATGCTCAAACGTATCATCCAATGTATTATTCTTCCAGTCGTTACCCACATAATAAACTCCTCAATGGAATTTGGTTCGTACCCAGGTCCTTGGAAAAATGCCTACGTTATACCCGTCCTAAAATATAAAATCCTGTTCGACCAAATGATTTCAGGCCAATCTATTCTCCCTGCTCTCTCAAAAGTGTTGGGAGCATATAGTGTTCTCTCAGCTATCAGATTACCTTTCTGAATTCAATATGTTTAATCCCTATCAGTCCGGTTTCTGTCCCGGCCATAGTACTACCTCTCTCCTTGACTATACAGAGTGGCTTATCTCGATTTATCAGAGGAACTGCTCAACAAACTTGAACGTTTGCAAAATGTATGCATACGATTCATCTTCGGTCTACATAAGTATGATCACGTGTCCGACTATAGGGCACAGTTAAAGTGGTTGCCAGTACGCCAAAGAAATGTTCATATACTTGCTTGTACTCTCCCAATTAACACCATCCTATCTCCACGAGCTTTTTGAACCACTAAGTTCCCACGGTCTCGTACTTCGGTCAGCCTGACAGTTTATTAAAAATTCCGAGTCATAATAGTGATTTCTATTCCTATTCTTTCATGATGCAAGACTCTGGAACGATCTCCCAGCAAATATACGAAACTCGCCTTCGTTACCATCGTTTAAGACTCACCTTAAGGATTACTACCTTTCTAAGAATAACCAGTTCTTCCCTTTCTCTCCTGTTCCTCTCCTCGGGCATTATTAGTTTTAAATTCTTCCACTTATCTGTATGTTATGTAATAATCTTTATTTTCACAATGAGCGCATGCACCACTGTGTTTAGGTTAGTTGTAAGACATTGCCATGTGGCAATAAGCTCGCCTTTTTTGTATACGAATTAAGTGCAAATAAAGAGTTTATTATTATTATTTATTATTGTTAAGTAGGTCGTTAGTTCGGAGTCTACCGCTCATCCCCCCAGAAGTAAAATAACAATACCTTCCGTGGCAACTCCCATTGTATCTATTCTACATCTATATAATTTAATAGTCGACAAGTAACATTGCTAAATACTTGGGATTACAATAGAGTTCTGAAAATATCACCAGTTCTTCACTGTCGTGATCAACAACCGCCCGGTCAAAAACCCGAAAGACCATAAATCAAATTAAATAAATACCATGATCTCACAAATGCCGTCACCCGGAAAGGCTTAAGTTTTTTACCATCACGCGGTGAAAGTTGGCGCTCGCGGTCTGCCATCTCTTAAAGTACTCGGTCCCTAAATGAAAATAATCAAGTAATTCCTAGAAAAAATACATAGACCTCCAACTTCCGAATCTCATTCTATTGCTCTAAAGGGGAAGTGAGTGGGTAGTGAAGTGTACGCTCGCATGTGGCAAGACAGCTGTCTTATAGGTAGGTCGTTAGTCCGGAGTCCACCGCTAATGCGCCACAAGGGAGAAAACCAAAAACAATACCCCGATGGGCCCCTTCCGAGGCAGCTCCCATTGTATCTATTCTATAGCTATATAATTTAATAATCGACAAGTAACATTGCTAAATACTTGGGATTACAATAGAGTTCTGAAAAAAATCACCCGTTATCCACTGTCGTGATCAACAACCGCCCGGTCAAAAGCCCGAAAGACCATAAATCAAATTAAATAAATACCATGATCTCACAAATGCTGTTACCCGGAACGGCTTAAGTTTTTTACCATCACGCGGGGAAAGTTGGCGCTCGCGGTCTGCCATCTCTTAAAGTACTCGGTCCCTAAATGAAAATAATCAAGTAATTCCTAGAAAAAATACATAGACCTCCAACTTCCGAATCTCATTCTATTGCTCTAAAGGGGAAGTGAGCGGGTAGTAAAGTGTACGCTCGCATGTGGCAAGACAGCTGTCGTGATCAACAACCGCCCGATCGAAAGCCCGAAAGACCACAAGTCAAATCAAATAAATACCATGATCTTGCAAATGCCATCACCCGGAACGACTTCAATGTTCACCATCACGCGATGAAAGTTGGGGCTCATGGCCTGCCAGCCAGCTCGCTTGTCCTTGGTCTCTCCAGGAAAATAATCAAAATTTAGCATCTCAAATCCAAAGGCTTCAAAGGAGGGAGTAAGGTTATGCTCCCGTTTACTCAGTGAATTCCATGGCAGTTCCCTCTGTATCTATTATATATCTATATAAAATTCAATAGTCAACAAGTAACATTACAAAATACTTAGGATAGCAATACTAGGATACTTAGGATAGCAATCTAATCTTCATCGCTGTGTCACATTCATGCGTCATTACTATGAACACATCGGCTCCGACGGAAGATAGGAAGTCCGGAAGATCGGAAAATTAAATAAATAGCATAATCTCATGAATCTTACAAATCAGTCTTTGATTTCGCCTTTAAACGTTTGAAACATTACCGTGAGCGATGAATTAATCTATAGGTACATAATACTAGTTCTGTAAATGGTACACCATTAAAACGGCAACCTTTTTGAAATGGAACATGAAAAAAAAATCCTTGCATGTCATTTTTAAATTCTTGCATTTGCAAGCGCACAAAAAGATAACTTCAGCGCTACGAAAATAATAAGACGACAACAGGCGACAGGTCAAGCGATGTCGAATAATCTTCTCTAGTTTGTTCGTGACTCTGACCTCAAGTCCGTATGCTGGGTGAAGACTTGGCAGCGAGTTAGTTGTCCGGTCCTTGCCAGCATCAGCCCCCATAGATGGTTGAAGAACTTCACTAAGTAGCTGTCATCCTATAATCG
This sequence comes from Micropterix aruncella, assembly GCA_944548615.1. NCBI lineage: Eukaryota > Metazoa > Arthropoda > Insecta > Lepidoptera > Micropterigidae > Micropterix > Micropterix aruncella. The sequence goes on along the minus strand of OX155955.1, from coordinate 23,343,754 downwards.
ACTGTCCCAACCCTACACTTATAATATAATATAATTCACCATACACCTTAAAACACTAGCTGCTGTTCCTCATACTACAAACAAATCAGTCTGTTCACTATATATTTACCCAAGACCACAAGACTATCTTCTAAAAACATGCAATTTTTACCATCACGCGGTGAAACTTGGCATTCGTGGCCTGCCCTTTCCAATAGTCCTCGGTCTATCCAGGTAAATAATCGACTCATTCTGATTCTCATACTCATTCATAGTGCTGAAAAAAACCATCTAATCTTCATCGCTGTCACATTCATGTGTCATTACTATGAACACGTTCGCTCCGATGAGGAAGTCCGGAAGATCTCGTCGAATTAAATAAATAGCATAATCTCGTGAATATCCTCACCTAGCACGCCTCCATTTTTTAAAAATATACCTAAAATGTTAATTTCCGCATCTTAAATCCTATCGCTTCGAAGGGGGGAGTGAGTGAGTGGTAAGGCGTACGCTCGCATGTGGCAAAACAGCTGTCCTCGTTAGTCGGAGTCCACCGCTCATCGCCTAAAGATAAATTAGTAACCCGTAGAACCCTGATTCCGATCGGTGAATTCCATGGTAGCTCTATATCTATCTATAGTTCGATAGGGATTACAATAGTGCTGAAAAAAACATCTAATCTTCATCGCTGTGTCACATTGATGTGTCATTACTATGAACACGTCCGCTCCAACGGAAGTCCGGAAGATCTCGTCGAATTAAATAAATAGCATAATCTAGTGAATGCACTCACCCGGAACGACTTCAATTTTTTACTATCACGAGGTGAAACTTGGCACTCGTGGCCTGCCTTTCCAATAGCCCTCGGTCTCTCCAGGTAAATAATCAACTCATTCCTAAAAAATATACCTAAAATGTTAATTTCCGCATCTTAAATCCTATTGTATCGAAGAGGGGAGTGAGTGAGTGGTAAGGCGTACGCTTGCATGTGGCAAGACAGCTGTCCTCTTTAGTACGGAGTCCACCGCTCATCGCCTAAAAGTAAATTAGTAACCCGTAGAACCCTGATTCCGATCGGTGAATTCCATGGTAGCTCTATATTTATCTGTAGCTTGATAGGGATTACAATAGTGCTGAAAAAAAATCTAATCTTCATCGCTGTCACATTGATGTGTCATTACTATGAACACGTCCGCTCCGACGGAAGTCCGGAAGATCTTGTCGAATTAAATAAATAGCATAATCTCGTGAATGCACTCACCCGGAACGACTTCAATGTTCACCATCACGCAATGAAAGTAGGCGCTCATGGCCTGCCAGCCAGATCTCTAGTCCTTGGTCTCTCTAGGAATATAATCAACTCATTCCTTGAAAAATTGCCTAACTTCAAAATTTCGGCATATCAAATCCTATAGCTTCGAAGGAGGGAGTGAATGGGTGGTAAGGTTATGCTCACATGTAGTAAGACAGCTGTCCTAGATAGTTATTACCTCGAGTCCACCCCTCATCAATTAGAAGTATAACAATAATATTATGATGGGACCCGATTACAGTCCGTGAATTCCATGGCTTTGTATCTATTCTATATAATTCAATAGTCAACCAGTAACATTGCAAAATACTTAGTATGACAAGTCCTGAAAAAAACCACCCATTCCCAGTTAGTGATCCACGACCGCCCGGTCGAAAGCCCGAAAGTCAAATTAAATAAATACCATGATCTTGCAAATGCCGTCACCCAGAACAGCTTTACTGTTCACCTTCACGCGGTGGAAGTTAGCGCTCGTGGCCTGCCAGCTAAATCTGTTTCACCTTTTTAAAGATCTTCATCTTACCATAAAAATAATCAACTCAGTCCTAGAAAAAATATCTAAAACCGCCATTTCCGCATCTCAAGTTCTATGGCTTCGAAGGGATAGCGAATGGGTGGTAAGGTGAACGCTCACATGTGGCAAGACTGCTGTCCTAAACCTACCACAGCCGGCCGTTAGTCCGGAATACACTGCTCACCCCCCAGAAGTGTAGTAATACTATATAATGGGCCTGACTTCGGGCAGTGAATTCAATGTCAGCTCCGTTTGTATTTTATTTTATGTATCCTCAGTCATAATATTGAGATTTCAGACACCACTTACATCGTTCGGCTAGAATTTGAAAGTCCTGAAAAATATATTATTGCTAACATTCATTAAGTGGTACGTTTAGTCCGGCGCACATTTGGACGACTTACATAAAATAGCTAATGCAGGTGTTCGGTTTTGCCAGTACGGATCAAATTTGGTCATTAAGTTAGTTACTTTGGTAGTCTAAGGCTCTTTGAAAGTAATGTCTTCTCCGACGATCTCCTTGTAGTCACACCTGCTCGAGCGAAAGGGAAAAAAACTCTTAAATGGCTTTGTGACGGTCAGACACCAGCCGAAACTGCAGCAACAAAAATCTTTGCTCAAAATATCAACCTGGTACTTTAACTCTGGCACTACCAGAGTTGGTGAAGCCGACCCCAATTGTCATTTCTACGCCGTGGCCCTGAGTACCCGTTCTTCAATCCAATCGCGACCTATGCTGGAACAATGGAAGAAAAAGTGATGTGTGTGAAGATAGATTTCCGTCACACTACGTACTACATGTTTTTAATGTACTTTCCTCCTTGATGTAGCTAGGAGACACACACATACACAGACACACACACACACACACAGACACACACAGACACACACACAGACAGACAGACACACACACAGACAGACACAGACAGACAGACACACACAGACAGACATACACATGCAGACAGACAGACAGACAGACACACACACCCTGAGTACCCGTTCTTCAATCCAATCGCGACCTATTTTGGAACAATAGAAGAAGTGATGTGTGTGAAGATATATTTCCGTCACACTACGTACTACATGTTTTTAATGTACTTTCCTCCTTGATGTAGCTAGGAGACACACACACACACACACCCTCACACACACAAACACACCCTCACACACAGACACACACACGCGTGTGTATGTGTATGTATATATATGTATCATATGAGGGTAGAAATGATAGTGTAAGCTAGTGTTTTTCACAACGCCAAAATGTCGAGTGGCAATAACTTAGCAATACATGGCCAAGTGGAACAGTGTTTAGGTTGCCTGAACTTACATTGTTAGGCTCCATTTTTCGTTAAGATAAAATTAACGGAATTTCAATTGAATTCTGTAGATCGAATGCAATAACACGACACCCTTATACAAATGTTGCATGCACTCAAGGCTAAGCCTATGCTGAGACGCAGGTGACGCAGAATAACATAGTACAGATTTTGCGAGGCAGGGCAGTCGAGGCAAACATAGGCTGCGAGCGTATGCTACGAGGCAGTGTAGTCGAGGCATACATGGGTGCGAGCGTATAAGATAGATGCAGATGCTAAATGACATAGATGCATTCATTCGCGTCCTAGATAGTACAAGGAATAGACAGTTTTCTAGTTTGATGAGAAAAATGAATTTAGATTAAGAGTTTGGTTATGAAATTAATGAATTGTTGCTACTTTACAGTTTATCAAAGCGTAGAAAAGCTATTTGGAAAAGTGATTATCTGAAAAAACGCTCTACTAATAAAGAATTTGTACACTGGAGAAAGTTATCTGACAAACAATTTAGGAATTTAATTAAATGTTTTATCATTTATCATTAAATGTGGTCAACTCAGCAATTATAAAATCTATCTAAAAACTCGTTCTGAGTTGCATGCATCGTGCAGAAATCAGTGCCAGCACTACGAGGCGCAGAGCAGGATGCACATGTCTGCGTTTCACGTGCCTGAGATGCAGCGCACGCAGCTCTCAGTACGTTCAGTACATTACATCTGCTCAGCCCTGCGCTTCCTGGAACCGCGTCTCAGCATACGCCTGTGTCTCAGCAAGCTATAGCTGTCACGCGCCAAGCCAAGTAGAAAGTTTCACCCCTCTAGGCCACATCGGAATACAACGCTTTCTCTGCATACTCTAGACCACTCTATGGGATCGAAAACCTTGTACCTCGGCTCTTTAAATTAAAGACTACTACTAATCGATAAAATATTGATAAACAGAGGTGGATGGCAATGTTTGCCATCCATCTTTTGTGGATGGCAAAGTTCTTGTTCAGTAGTGAACGGTTCGAACCGGTGTCATAGGTCATCTCACTACAAGCATAACTGATTTTTAAGCTAATGAATCGAAATGGATAGATTAATTGATGGTAATCTTATCAAGGACCTTTTAGGAAGGATTTTCAGCTGTAAGAGAATCTGCAAACAATTTAATTGTATTAATATGGCGATTGACGCAAACCTCAACAATCCTCTCTTAATCATCAGAAGCGCAAGCGATCGCCTAGATCCTAGTCACGGTATGTTATGCGACAACTCTCTTATTGTTGTGGTCAGTCTGCTGCCTATGACGGCTGTCATCACTCCATTCGGGGGACGGTGAGGGGTCACTTTGGTCTAACTTGCAATGAAGGCGACACGTTCTCGTACAGCACATGTAGTTTGCAGTTCGTCAGATCTATTCTGTATCAGCGCAGCAGCGTACACGTCCCAAATCGTGTAACATTTTCAACCATTTGCTCCATTTTGCGATTGGTTGGGGTTGATGATGAATAACTGAGGCAGGTAGAACGTCCTCGGCCTATGCTGTCTTGGCTCTGCTTCGGTCAATTGGACAGACAAAGCAACCCATAGCAACTCAACTAATTGAACACATCAAGGATGTTGAAAAAAATCTGCAAAAAAGTTTGTATATTAGATAGGAGTAGTATTGTAGTGGGAGGCTGACAATGATTCTGGATCAGACGATGAAGTTGATCATGTGGTTTATGATGACGTTATAAACAGTGAAGACACCGATCCATTTTACAACCCCGATGCAGACCCCCGGGTAGACCACCGGGTTCAAACCTGTGTAATAGGTCATCTCACTACAAGCATAACTGATTTTTAAGCTAATGAATCGAAATGGATAGATTAATTCATGGTAATTTTACTAAGGACATTGCAAGAAGGATTTTCAGCTGTAAGAGCTGTAAGCTGTAAGAAAATCTGCAAACAATTTAATTGTATTAATATGGCGACTGACGCAAATCTCAACTATCCTCTCTTAATCATCAGAAGCGCAAGCGATCGCTTAGATCTTAGTCACGGTATGTTATACGACAACTCTCTTATTGTTGTGGTCAGTCTGCTGCCTATGACGGCTGCCATCACTCCATTCAGGGCACGGTGAGGGGCCACTTTGGTCTAACTTGCGATGAAGGCGACACGTCATCGTACAGCACATGTAGTTCGCAGTTCGTCAGATCAGTGCAGCAGTCCTAAATCGTGCAACATCTTCAACCATTTGCTCCATTTTGCAGTTGGTTGGGGTTGATGATGGGCAAAAGTGAGGTAAGTAGAACATCCTCAGCCTATGCTGTCTTGTCTCTGCTTCAGTCAATTGGACAAACAAAGCGACCCATAGCGACTCGACTGATTGAACACATCAAGGATGTTAAAAAAAATCTGCAAAAAAAAGTTTGTTAATTAGATAAGTAGTAGTTTTGTAGTGAAAGGCTCATGCAGTACAAACATTGCAGGGAATCAACACCATTCACGGTTCTACATATCTACACGTTCTACATATCTACGACGTTCTACACGTTCAGTGAGGGAAATAATCCCAAACGAATATCAGCCTGAAAAAGGTATCAAGATCGACGTCGATGACGAGTCAGAAGCCTACGAAACACTCGGTTATTCGGACAACTCAGAAGAGGAACCAGATGCTGTACCAGAAGAACAGAACCTGATACCAGCGCAAGAACTGAGACAATCGACGAGAGTTCCGAAGCTGCGAAAATTTGAAGAGTATGTCACATATTCTGTTATAAGCAACAAGGCCGATGGAGATCCGATCACCGTTGAGGAGGCGCTATCGCGAACAGACGGTAATAGATGGAAGGCGGCAATGGATGAAGAGTTGGCATCGTTGGAGGAGAACGAAACTTGGACACTCGAACTCCTTCCATCAGGCAGGAAGCCTATAAAGACCAAACGGGTGTTTAAAATAAAAAGGGGAGATGTGAGTGGTGACATCGTGCGGTACAAGGCACGATTAGTAGCAAAAGGCTGCTCACAAAAATACGGAATCGACTACGTGGAAACATACTCACCAGTAGTCAGATATGCCTCGATACATTATCTGGTGGCACTTGCAGTAAAATCACAGTTCAATATTGATCAAATGAACGCGGTGACTGCGTTCCTCCAAGGGGACCTCAGAGAGGAGATTTACATTGAGCAACCTGTCGGATTCCATGATGGCAGTGAGAGGGTCTGCAAGTTGAAGAAAGCAATCTATGGCCTGAAGCAAAGTGGTCATGAATGGAACCGAAAGCCAGACAGAATGCTGCGCTCATTCGGGCTAATCAAGTCAAAGGCTGACCCATGTGTCTATTTTACAGTCAACATGGAGATCATCATTGCAATCTATGTGGATGATATTCTTATCTTTCGGAAACACAAGTCAACTCGTGACAAGATCAAGACGGCGCTTAGCTAATCATTCAAAATGAAGGACATGGGACAAGCAACCATGGGACATGGACATGGGACAACCAAGCAAGCAAGCATCGGACTAAGCATCACTTATAGTACAGGTACTATCAGTTTGGAGCAAAGCAAGTACATTGAAGAAATACTCGACCGATTTGGAATGGCCGAGTGCAAACCAGCTATCACTCCACAAGTGACACAAACTAAAAACTAATCGTGAGTATGTGTCCTACTATTGACGAAGAAAAACGAGAAATGGAAAACAAACGGTATCAGGAAGCAGTCGGCAGCCTTTTATACCTAGTAGAGGGCACTAGACCAGATATCGCATTTGCGGTAAATGATGTGAGTCGATTCAACTCCAATTACGGTAGGGCTCACTGGATGGCAGTAAAGAGGATCCTCCGCTATCTAAAAGGAACAATTAGATTCAAGATATGTTATCGTGAGTCGAAGCAGTCAGGACTAAAAGGATTCTCGGACGCTGACTGGGCATCAGATGTGGACAAGAGGCGGTCATGTACGGGCTTCGTTTTTGGCCTAAGTGGTGGTGCAATATCATGGACCAGCAAAAGACAGAAGACGGTGGCATTATCAAGCACAGAAGCCGAGTACATGGCATTGTCAGCGGCTGTGCAAGAAGCATTGTGGCTGAAACAATTCGGCCAAGATCTGGACCATAACATCAGGACCAAATCAGTCAGGATCAAGTGTGACAATCAAAGTGCCTTAGTTCTTGCTAAAATGGACTGTTTTAAAGCTAGATCCAAACATATTGATGTGAGACACCATTTCATTAGACAAAAGATCGATGATGGACTGATAGAAACAATGTATATATATATATATATATATACCCACAGAGGACATGGTGGCCGACATCCTAACAAAGGCTGTATCTGGACAAAAGGCTGCATTTTGTGCGTCAAATATGGGGTTGTGCATTTAAAATTAAATTTAGATGGAATATCAAACCAATGAAATGTTAAACCAAATCGTTTGTTTTTAATATTTAATCAAAGATTTATGTAAAATAATTAAGTTCTTAAATTTATATTTAAATGAGTGAGGGTGTTGAAATAGTACAACCCTACGCCCATACGTGGCGCCTTAAGTATAAATTACTATCTGGCAACGCTGTGTCGTGTTGACAGTTTCCATTTCTGTTCAATAAATGGCTACCAACCAACAAAAATATAATAATATAGCAGGTTATTGAAGTCAGCTCTGACGCGACAGCGCTGTACTGTGATCGGAAAGAGCCAGTCTTTTGTCCATTGGACAATGCGATTGAGGTTGTCTTGTATTTCTACGTAGCTGATCGTGGGGTCAGCAAAAAACTTTGTGTCATCTGCGAACAACATGAAATCGAGGTTTATGATCGCTTTTAAGTCAGTAAGGAAGATCCCAAATGCTGCAGGCCCAAGGACTGATCCTTGGGGAACTCCGCTTAGGACAGGATGGGGTTCCGAGAGCTCATCACCGACTCGTACACGAAATTTTCTGCCTGTCAAGAAGTTTATGATCCACAGCAACAGCTTACCCCGGAAACCAAAATGTTCCAGTTTTTTAACTAGCCGTTTAATTGGTACTCTATCAAATGCTTCTTCATAGTCTAGATATATTATGTCTATAGGGTGTCGATTGTTCCATTCTGTTGTCCACTTATCTAAGCATGAGAGCAGGTTAGTTACAGTAGCGTCTTTGCACAAAGCCGTGTTGTTCTTCAATGGTAAAGAATGATTTTGCAGCAGTCGCACTTCACTCCGGGTTTTTTGTCATTAATTATCTTTTTACACTTTGTACACTTTTGGGGGTTGGGTGATGGATTCATTTTGTGTCTTTTTAATTGGTTTTCCTAGTTAGGTTTAGTTGATTTCAGCGTTTTGATTTATATTTTGTCTAGAATTCACTGTACATTAAATGAGGGTAGTGCAATGTTGACATTAAATGATTTTTGTGCAATTGTATACTAATTCATGGATTTCCAGAGGAGATCACACTTCCACAGCTGGTCTGCACTTCAAACTACACTTTAGGAGTAAATTTGGGCACGGATTTTAGGTTTGGTATGTTTAGGAGAGTATTTTGTTCACACTATGTATGCACCACAACCACAGGAGTAAACACGAACAGAGGCAAAGCTTCTGAAGAGCGTGCAAAATTTTTACCTACTTTGTTAGGGTTGGCACAGAAGAATAAAATTAAATAAACTAAACATTTGTCAACTTTTTATTATACACAATTTTAAAAAGTCTCCTTTAGTTACACTATCTAATTACGATATACCAAAACGATTTTTGCACCGCCGGGTTGAGTTATCTTTCGATGTTAATGGAATTACTGCAGTATAGGGACCTTTCTCAAAAATCGAAAAAATAATGAAATACTACTAGATTCGATCATTGTAATGCTAAATGTGAAAGAAAAAAGCTTTAACAAATTAACAACCAAATTTGGTTTAAAGTTAAAAACAAATAAACAAACCAAAAAAAAGTTTTTTTAAACTCAGTTTTTAAGATTGTCTTAAAAAACTAATCTAACCTACCGTCAAATAGGTGTTTATGTATTATTAAAAATAACTAACAACCTACCGAAATGTATGGGTTTGACCCTTTTTGGAATACCTATATCTCGCTTATTTATAGAAACCGAATAAAGATTATTACAGATTCGGAACCAGCGTGGTCAATATAGTCGGGTGATGTTACAAAATCAATAATGTAAAATAGGTTCCTTTAATGCATTAATACCTAATTACTAATAGGTATATCTTTCCACCACATAAAAAAACGGCGTATACAAAATTTTGGGTCTCTGCTGTTGGCCGTTGAGGAGTTCCCTCATCGGGAGTCAACCCAGGGTTCATCAGCCATGTCATGGTGGAACATGGAAGGTCTATCGTAATTGAATGCGTATACAAAATTTTGGGTCTCTGCTGTTGACCGTTGAGGAGTTCCCTCATCGGGAGTCAACCCAGGGTTCATCAGCCATGTCATTGTGGAACATGGAAGGTCTATCGTAATTGAATGCGTATACAAAATTTTGGGTCTCTGCTGTTGACCGTTGAGGAGTTCCCTCATCGGGAGCCAAACCAGGGTTCATCAGCGATGTCATGGTGGAACATGGAAGGTCTATCGTAATTGAATGCGTATACAAAATTTTGGGTCTCTGCTGTTGACCGTTGAGGAGCTCCCTCATCGGGAGTCAACCCAGGGTTCATCAGCCATGTCATGGTGGAACATGGAAGGTCTATCGTAATTGAATGCGTATACAAAATTTTGAGTCTCTGCTGTTGACCGTTGAGGAGTTCCCTCATTGGGAGTCAACCCAGGGTTCATCAGCCATGTCATGGTGGAACATGGAAGGTCTATCGTAATTGAATGCGTATACAAAATTTTGGGTCTCTGCTGTTGACCGTTGAGGAGTCATCGGGAGCCAATCCAGGGTACATCAGCGATGTCATGGTAGAACTTGGAAGGGGCTATCATAATTTACTGCGTATACAAAATTTTGGGTCTCTGCTAATGACTGTTGAGGAGTTCCCTCATCGGGGTCCAACCCAGGGTGGATGGATTTCAACCATAATCTTTTCATCTCATAACATGATGACCAACTGATACCTGCATGCCAAATTTCAGCTCAATCGGATGAAACGTTTCGGCGCTATCGTCGGATAATACACACAGCCAGACACAGAAGTGCGTCCACAATACTTTCCTGACAGGAAAGTAATAATAAATTATAATCTATTTATTTACTGTACATACCTAATGAAATCTTTGGGGTAATTGAAAAATGATAATGTTTTTAATAATTCTAGAATCGTTCAAACACACGCTGCAGTAAACCATATTTACACTTGTTTATGTTAAAACACTTATTGAATCAAACGTAAGGAGAAAAATAAACAACAGGTGAGATGTGTACGTCCGCCGCGGCTGGGGGCCCTGAGGTTTGTCAACCTTTCTCCGCGTACGTACGAAGCGGCCGGTTGCCATACACGCACGCGTCTCACGCTTGTAGTAGTGTACCTACCAAATCGCGATTGTATGAAGCTTTGTCTCTGTTCCGTGTCTACTCGTGTGCCACAACTGACAGATGGCAGATTCTCGATATACTTATCTTATTTTACTATGGCGGTGTGCGGTCTGCGGCCGCACTACCGCGAGGTGGGCTTTGTTCATTTGATCCAATGTATTCTTGAATTGCGCACTATCAAATCTGATACAGTGAGGTTACAGTATTAAGGCTGACGAACATTGAGTCAGTTACTGACATCAAACCTAAAACAAGTCAGTGCTGACCCGGTACTGCCATCGTGTAAATTGATTTTAAGTCAGTACAGAGCTGTCGCTCCAGAGCTGACTTCAATATTCCTGCTATATATTTTGAAGTCAAGGAGCAAACACATTATCGGACGCGTCCGTAAGGCGCGGCGTACGAACGTATGCACAGTTGTTCGCGACAGACGTCCGATAATGTGCACGGCTCAATAGAAATTCACTACACAGATCGCGTTCATAAGCCGCGGCTGACGGACGCGTCCGATAATGTGTTTGCCCCTTCAGCCCTTGTCTAAACTCGCCTGACCTTGTCTAAAGTCAGTAGTTAGTCAGTCACTGGCACTGTTTTGTAGCGTTTTAACTAGCGAAAATAATGCATTTTTTCCCACTGACTAATAACAAACGTACCTAACCTATAGAAGTAACTATGGCTGATTGACTACGTAAACAGTGTGAGTCAGTTCTCAGCGCCCACTGACGCCTGTAACTGACTCAATGTAAATCTGCACTTATGGATAGCGCGCACGGTTGACTTTTGTCACCGCGACAAAAAAGTTTTTGTCGCGGTGACAAAAGTCAATGATATGGCTGACAGTGATAAAAGCTTTTAAATGCAAGCGTCGTTTGTATAATCGATTTTAAAGACGGCCGTTATTCGCGAAGTTTCTGCTGTCCTAGCATAAGCTGGTAGGAACACTTATTAGGCGTTTGGAACGAATACTAGAAAAAAACATAGTTGCACGGCGTAGTCAAGAAAAGTGAGGTTATGCGCGTGTACGTGGCTACATAACAAAAAGGAGTACTTACCGAGTCGAAAATTCCGGGTTCCCGCTAATTTTCTTCGCGGATAGGAGGGTGTTGTGGTTACATTGGCTTTTCCGGCAAATGAAAACGTCGAAAAATCCAATTTCGTTTGCGTCAGATGCAAACACGAAAATCGCGGCTCGACGCATTTTGACAGCCGAGAAGCGATTCTTCTTCTTCTTCTTCTTCATCAGAGCGTCGGCAGCGATCGATCATTGTAGTAGGGATATGGTAGGGATGATACTGCGAGCGACCAAATATACCGTACGGAGGAAACATCGAAAACTACATTAACAAAATTAAGGAATATAAATTCAGAATCGTATCGTATAACATTAAAAAAAATAGTCAAAGAAATATTATGATTTAAAATTATTTATTTAGAACAGAAAAATATACAACTCTCAGAAAAATTACAGCGATACACAATTTAACTTAAAATAAATTAGGAAATTTAATGGGCGTAAATATAAATTTCGACCTGATAAATAAAGGGGTAGTGAGTGGGTAGTGAAGTGTACGCTCGCATGTGGCAAGACAGCTGTCTTATAGGTAGGTCGTTAGTCCGGAGTCCACCGCTAATGCGCGGAGCAAGAAAGTCGGCGGACAGCACCTACGCTATAAAGTTGTGTTAAAAAGGCACCTAACCGCCAGTGGTATTCTACCTGGGAGCTGGGAGAGGGCTGCTCACAAACGCAGCGAGTGGCGCTCCACGGTGACCACAAAAATTAAAGAGTTTGAGAAAGCCCGGCTTGAAAACCTCGACTCGAACCGCCAACAGCGCAAAACTCGTCTGAAGTCTAATTACACATACACTTACAACGACTGCGGTGAACTCTACTGTAGTCGTTGTAATCGGACCTTCAAAAACAAACTGGGATTCACGAGTCACTTCCGCGCGCATATTCGAAGAAGTCCTGTCAACCAAGAGGTCGCCGTTGTCGGATCACGATGAGGAGGACATCATGTGTGCGTGTAACATGTTTGTTAGTCTTGTAATCTTGTTATTGCATTCGATCGACAGAACTGAAAATCCAATTCCTTTAATTTTATTCCAACGGAAAATGGTGACCCAGCCGGGAATCGAACCCGGGACCTTACAATGTAAGATCAGGCAGTGGCGGATCCAGAGAGCCATTTTGGGGGGGGAATTATTAGACTTTGGTGTGTAAAATACTCATTTATTACATAAAAAGAAATAAAGAGATAAAGACATACTAAGACAGAATAAAGACATAAAGAGAGTTTCGCCTAATGTCAAAATTTCAAAATTATATAAATCTAAATAAAAATGTGACCACACAATTTTATATCAAAATTCTGTGTTGCCCTATTTTTGAAAAGCGTTCCACTACTTCTTCTGGTTTTATATCAATGTCATAGTGGATGTGGAGTAACGCCAAGCCACATAATCTTTTTTCTAGTATGGTAGTTCTAAGCCAAGTTTTGATGCAACGTAAAGATGAGAACGATCGTTCAGCACTAGCATTCGTTACAGGTAGTGTGCAGAAAATCTGAAGTAGTTTGTGTATTATTGGGTATACGTCTTCATCGCAGGATTTAAGTGCATCAAATGATGAAGCTGGTAGTGGTAGACCGTCACCGGATGTTTTTTTTGTAGACCATAGTTGCTGCCAGTGTTGAACTTCTGCTTTCACTTTTAAAACTTGTATCTCTTTGTTACCTTCGAGCAAGTTTCCAAATCTTGAGATAAGAGATTTGATCAGTTCTTTAGTTTGATTAAAAGTTTGTAGTATAACTTTATCCGGAATCAGTAATGTCAAATTAAAGGAATCTAGTACCTCTTTGGAAAAACGCACTTTTAAATCCTCGGTCACTGTTTCAATTAACGGTATGAACGTAGATACCCTGTAGTAGTCCTGACAATCTTCTAGTGCATAATTTTCCCGTCTCGTTTGTCTCGCGCACGTCCTCGGTCTTTTAACGTCAATGTCTAACTTTTCTGCCATTTGCTTTGCGTTTTCAAATATTTCATTGAAATGTTCATCTACTTCACGCCGTCGCTGCTCTAGTGTTGCAATTAGTGATTTTACTATTTCCGATGCTTTTGCTAGATCAATGGTTTCTTTTTGTAAGATGACGCTGAGTGGTTGGGTAAGTGATAATATATCACCCAGGCAGAAGAGTCCTATAAGGAATTCAAAGTTACTTAAAGCGGAAATTAAAACCGATGCCTTTCCTGCTGTATCCTTGTTCTTCCACTGGCTTAACCTAACAGCGATTTCGAAGCAAGAAGCGACGCGGACACACTGTCTTTTTCTTCTACGTCGATTTTGGGGGGGGAAATTTCCCTAATTTCCCCCCCGTGGATCCGCGCCTGGATCAGGCGACCTAACCACTATGCCACCGGGCCGTGTCACGTGTGTATCATGTTCGCCCCCTAAACTACCCCCCCCCCCCCCCCCCGCATCTGAAAAGTTTTAAATAACCACTCGTTATTATAAAAATATTTAGTCCGGCGGCCATACGCTGGGCTAATAATTAAAGATTTTAGATCAATTGGCATTACGCTTATCAAAAATGTAACAGTATTGTTTTTCTTTAATTGGGTACCTACCTAAGTCCATATTCTACATTTTCAACATTTCGACTTCTGTTTTGGTAATTTCGTGGCATCTGAATATAAGTATTGTATCAGCCTAAATACATTCTTTATGAAATTGCCTAACTAATTAAAAATTTTCATTGGAGCTTCAAATCTAAATCTATATGTGCAGTGATTAAAACCCTGCACTGTCTTCATTTTCGGTTAAACTTTTGTAAATCGATTCCCATCTCGGTTTTTTTTTGAACGGATAAACTTCCTGCATATAAGTTTTTGTGTCAGTACAACATTTTTCTTTCAACACTTATTTTCAAGGATACAAAACATAACGTTTTTGTAAAATCAACAGTGTCTACTTGTTAAAGCTTGTGCCCGTTGATGTTATATGGGGTTTGTACATGTCGTGGAGACCAGGAAATGATCATGGTTTTGCATTTATTCCGTTATAAAAAGTGAACTTCTGTATTTGTAATTATTTTTTATTCTTTTCCTAATGAAACATTTGTGGTTTATGTAAGTTATCCATATAGATACATATATATTTTTGAAATGTAGGTCCCCAAACAGGCCTTTCATTTGACACTAATCACGATACCTACATTTATGTTAATTTTTGACGTTTAAAATTTGGACATTTATACAACTAATTACTTATTATAAATAGGATATGGTTTCCATCTTATTTATAATTTCAAACAACCGCGATAGTCTTCGACTTTATATTTACTTAATATTTAGATAGTAAGGTACCCCGTGACTGATTCCGAATCTTTATTCGGCCTCAAATAATAAGCGAGATGTAGGCATTCAAAGATGCGTTAAACCCACAGCAGGTTAACTTATTTTTTTTTTAAATAAACACCTGGCGGAAGTTTCAGTTACATTTTTTAAGCAATGACAAAAAGTATGTTTTTGTTTTTATTATGTAAATTTGTTTTTATTTTGGCTTTATTCTATCACATTCTAATTTGGCTTTATTCTATCACATTTTTTTATTTGATGGCTCCACCCAAAGAGGGTGATTTCTGCCTAACTATCACATTTAGTATTACAATGCACTGATCATGTTACAATGACCGAATCTAGTAGTAATCTAGTAGTTATTCCATGGTACTACTGACACTATCGTATCGTATCGTATCGTATAACCCTAGAGTAGGAAACGGTGACATTTGCTGTCAATCTGCGAACATAACCTGAAATAACTTGTTTTCATCTTAATAGTATATCACAACAAAAGCTTCGTAGACATCCATCGCGCAGTTGCCTTTAAATCGAATCCGACATCCAACGAGTGGGAACAGAGGCGGTGATATCCGATTAAAAAACGGATCAGACACCCGACAAGTGGAAATGGGCTGTTAGTCGCCCGAATTTACGTGTGATGGAAACCATGCATTTAATCTAAATATAATGATTTTTCTTTTTTTTAATACAGTTTCTTTCAATAACTAATGTAGTTTTTTCTTTTACAGACATGATCATCTAAAGGTTTCGGATATCCCTCCAAAACGGGGTCATTTGTCATTCACTTAGCAAAATATTGGCTCCACGAAACCTATGCATATCCCAACTGTGGTATCAAATTTGGGGGAATACCGGGAATACACTAACTTCATCATCAAAGTCTATGTATAACCCGAAACATGTGGATGCAATATGCACAGATTTTGCAAAAGTATTCGACCTTGTCAACCCAACCATCCTTCTGGATAAATTAAAGAGATCTTCGGTGATCTCTTTAGATGAATATCGTCATACGTCAACAAACTTCACCAAGTTGTAGCTTTACTGACAGTACCTCATACAAGCATGTCGAAATTCAATCGGTGATCGAGTTGAACGCCAAGGTCGTGAGTGCTCTCGCAATACGACGTACACAAGGAGTCAACTACTAGACAACACTACTGTCAATGCTTAGGACTGAAAATGTACAAGATCAGACTGAATCACTTTAATATTGCTTTATTGGAGAACCGTGCTGCAGATATGGTACTATTCCACAAAATTATCCACAAAAACGTAGATAACCCGTATTTTACGAAGAACCTATAATTTTACATTCCACAACGCGTGGTTCATTCTTGTACGTTCGACCTGCCTTGCGTCTGTACTAGATATGCCTAAAATTCTATCACATACAGCTTAATGTCTATGTATGTACATTAATCAATTCCAGAAGAGACTAAATTTAAGGAGAGCATAGGTATACATAAACGTAATTGACAATGCGGCATACATTTATAATTTGATATTTATGTTTTAGACGACTATTTGGGTATTATTTTTTATTTTACGTTTGATATTTTAATTTACATTTATTATGGTTTTATTTTGTAACATTTATTTTATTGAAAATAATTAATTTATTTGGTTACATGATTTAGGAACCTTGATTTTACTTGTTTTTTTCTTTGGCTTTTAAAATAATAAAAAAAAACTATTATAAAATTGTTTATTTTTTTATAACAAAATTTAATTGTTTGTAACTGTACTATAAATTTTTGCAAAATTACAGAAGTCGTTACACGAGAACATTATGACAGCATAAAGAATGTTCAGTCAGGGATAGTATAACAGCGGATGGAACATTTATTAAATAAAGGAGTCAATACCACCACGTCCGGCTCCTGATGAAATGAAAATGTATTTTAAACACATGCTAGCAAAAATAAAATTATAATTGTAAGAAATGTTTTATTCGACAAACAAATGTTATTGAATCGGATGAATCAATAACACGGCAACGATTGCATACAATCTTCAGTATATGGTGACAGTGTACAATTTAGTTCATTTATAAATATATTTTTAGCCGTAGCATCTTCAAGCTAATAATTGCACCGTGATAAAGTTTTAAGTAAACACTTGTTGTTAAAAAATGATTTAATACTACCGCTTACGCTGGGTTAATGAATGATTTTAAAGCATTGCGCTTATCAAAACTTTAACAGCATAGATTCTCTATAATGGAAGTAAACCCCGGTGCGCACTTGCGGCCTGGCCGCGGCGGCCAACGAGATACTACGAAATGTATGGACTCGCCGTCAACCGCGCGGCCAAGTGCGCGCGGTCGACGGCAATTCCATACATTTGGTAGTATCTTGCTGGCCGCTGTAGTCTGGCCGTTGCGGCCAGGCCGCAAGTGCATGCCTGGGGGCTAAGTCCATATTTTAAATTTGAACTTCAGTATTGTTACTTCGTGGCATCTGAATATAAGTATTGTATCAGCCTAAATACATTCCTCATGAAATCGCTTAACAAATTCAACACTTAGAGCTTCAAATCTTAATCTATATGTCCAGTGATGAAAATCCAGCACCGTCTTAATTTTCGGTTGATCTTTTATAGATCAATTTCTATATTGTTTTTTTTTAAATAGTAAACTTCTCACAGGCAAGTCAGCCGGGCGCTAAAAGACATTGTGAGCTATGATGCAATAACAAATCATCAAGTCACATGCACAGGCTAAGATGCTACTTATGCAAGTACAACTACTCAACTGATGAATAAATTGCATGTAAATGGGTATTTGGAGGTGTCAACTATAACGGGCGAACCCAGACTCCAGGAAGTTTTAACGATATTGATCGTTCTGTCTCCCTTAAGATGAGCGTAGGAGACTTTGGGACGAAACCGTTCACTGTCTAGTTACACCACTCACCCGTAAGAAGCCAACGCCTTACCGCGAGACACTGGGTTTGCAACCAACGAGCGGCCTCGCGCCCTTACTACCACTTTCGGCCACATTTCTCCGGCCTCCCAACTAGTTAAGGGTTCGAGGTCGCTTGCGCGGTCCTCTCCCTTACATAGCGGTGATTCGGTATCTACCGAATCTATTGCGGACCATGTCGACCGCCCGGGATAGGGTGGCCGAATTGGTCGTTTTTTAAGAGCGGTTGCCGTAAGGTTAACAACCACCCCTGTTCTATAGGGACAAGTGCATTCCGCTTATCAGTCGGAATGCACTTGTCCCTATAGTTCGCAAACCGTCCAGGAGCGCCCGAAGAGCGAAACTGACCCGCAGGCAGAGTCCTAGCCGGCATAATCACCTATAGGTATTTTTCTTTTACATTTATTTTTTTTTTCTTCCGAAATTTTACATTTATCTTTACAATTATTAAGTCGCAGTATGTATTTCTTTATTTTTCAGATTTTTGAGAAAGGTTCCTATACTGCAATAATTCATATTTAGTATATCTACTATACAGCATTTAACGAAATAAAACGAAAAAACATGCAAAACTGTCTAAAAAATAAACAAACTCGCATCAGAGCTAGGCGGAACGATATTATGCACCAACACAGCGTTATGTGCACCAAATACGCGTATTCACGCCCATACGTCACCGCTCATTACAGATCTGTTATTTATTCGCCTAGATAATTTCGAAAATAGTCTGACATCGACCATCCAGGGAAAAATTTTGATAGCCTGGTAACACTACACGCGTTGACAACTGCTATTTATAAAGAAGAAGAAGAACGCGAAAAGTAGCAGGAGGTATTTCACAGTTGTGATAATTTAGAGCGACTGACCCGATTCGCATTTTAGAGCGACTGAGCCGATTTCATGTTTTTCGATGGCGGGTCACTCAGTCTAAAGATCAGTCGCTCTAATTTATACGTTCTGCACCTCACACGATATTATCGTGTTTTTCGGGGCAGTCGCTCTAAAATGCCATTTTAGAGCGACTGATCTTTAGACTGAGTGAACCGGACTCGAGCAGAATGCTTGTGCTCTATCTAGCTCTATATTAGTTTAGTGTAAATGTACAGTTAGGTTAGGTTCATTATTTTACAATATTATTTACATAAAGATGTAAATTTTACTTTCCCGGTGGAGGGAAAGTATTGTGAACGCACTAAAAAAACGCTCCGTGATGACTAATTGCCTAATTGCACTAAAATGTGGTAAAATTCGAGAATAACAAACAG
The DNA here is from genome assembly GCA_944548615.1 of Micropterix aruncella. Taxonomy (NCBI): domain Eukaryota; kingdom Metazoa; phylum Arthropoda; class Insecta; order Lepidoptera; family Micropterigidae; genus Micropterix; species Micropterix aruncella. The sequence goes on along the minus strand of OX155955.1, from coordinate 23,324,614 downwards.
AATAGTCCTAAAACTAAAATTAAGAGAAAAATAAATAAATTAACAGTTTAAAAAAAAACAATAAAAACACGCTTTTGGGCTATGATACGATATTCACATACACACGGCTATGATACGATATTCCATCATGGAATGCCAGTGCCTATCTTCCGGCTTCATCATCAGACCTTGAAACATAATTGTGGTAAAAGTTCATTCCAAGACTTTTCTAACAAGTCCAAACACAGCTATGATACGATGTTTCATCCTGAAGTTCCAGTTCATATCTTCCGACTCCATCATCAGATCAGTTCGACAGTAGGTACCATATTATAGTATTGTCATCAGAACTACATACAGCTGCCAATTTTCATGACGCTCCTTGGGAGATGGTTAAATTAATTACTTTAGATTCAATTACATAGTTACATACAGGTCGACCTAATAAAAGCGTATTAATAAAGTTATGTTGGAACAATAAGTGCCATCTGCACGTTGCGTTTCGCAGTTAAATTCTACTGTCAAAACGTAGTACGGTATTGATCAATCTAATAATACAATGTATAATCAATGCTTCTACTAAGATTTTTTACTAAAAAGCGGGACTTGAGTATATTTTTAGCACACTGTTTTCGGCGCCCTGTAAAAATTGAAAATAGACAATCGTTTCCTTTCTGCAGTAAGATATCAAAATATAATCTCAAGATTCTCCAAGTGGCAAGCAACGTGACAATAAAGTGTTAGCAGCAGCGGCTGCAATGCTAAATAAAATAATGTCGATCTGCCCGTCAATGTCGTCGCCACTCGTTCCTTTAACTTGTCAATTAACATCTTCCGAGGCACCTTCACTGTCAGGCAAACAACTCTTTGTCATCCCGTAGTGCGTCTAATAAATTATAGGAATTTTAATGACATAATGGGCTCGATTGCGTTTCTTCGTGAACTAAAATCGGAAATCAGTCCGTGTGAACGAGACAGGGCAATACGCTATAGCGGAATGTGAGATGACCAGTTGTCCCTTTTTCGCATTAAAACTGTCCGCCAAGGACGAAGCATCTGAATCTTACACCGCACGAAATATGCTCAAATTTATTCGGACGAGTATAAGTTCGACAGGTAGTATTTATCGACGATTGTTCGTTTCATATTCCGCTCTAACGTATTGCTTTGTATCGTTCGCTTGGATTAATTTTAGTTTTAGTTCACAAAGAAACGCAATCGGGCCCAATATATACATTTATATACACACAATAATTTCCACCAACACGCTTCGACAAGATGCAAGCAAATAACTCTTATTTTAAAAAAATAAAAGAAAAACAGTTTTTGTTTCTTAGAACATAATAACAAATGTTTATTTTTATATTGTTCCAAATACTTTATAGCGCATTGTCACAATTGTTTGAACGCCTCAGTTGACACAAGTCTAGTCGGCTGCTAAAAACTTCAAGCTTACCGCTTTTGTTTAAATAATTTAATGCCAAACAACCGCGATGGTCTTCGTTTTAATAATATGATATTTTATAAAATAAGATTTTTTAAAATACGACATATGTCTCAAAGGTACCACATTGTTGAAATTTGGATATTTACTGAAAATGCGATATTTAATGAAAGTGAAATAATTTTCACAAGTACGAGATTTTTATCGTACGTATAAACTCGAAATTTAATCCGTAGTTACTATTGACGTATAAATCCTATTGAATTTTTTTTAATGTATGTCTGGTAACGCTGCGTTCACGTACATTGCGCAGTAAGCGACCATAATTAAGCTGCGAAGGTCGATTATATAGCCCAACAACGGAATAGCAATGACCAACAAGGATAAACAAGAGGCCGTCCACATGTTACGTAATCATCGAGGGGGGGTTGCAGCTAAGGCTTACGCTTGATTACGTGGGGGGGAGGGGGAGGGAGGAAGGGGGGAGGGGGGAAGGGCTCGTCCTGATTACGTAATCAACTTTGGTCACTGCATCGCAATTTTTTTGGTCTAAACCTGCAAGAAAATACCGCAATGCCGCGCCGAAGATACCCCGAAGGCGCGATGTGCTTGATAGTCCACGCGCTCGTCTGCGATTTAGTGGCCCGGCCTGCGTCTGCGCGCGCTGGCAGCCGGTGGCCGCTTTGCGTGGCGGTAGCATGGCACGGCAGGCGCGCCGCTGCAACTCTGGACTAACGCGCCGGCTGCATTCTCCAACTCTATCGCCGAAAGATTAACGCAGTGGCGATGGAGTAGGATGAACGCAATTGTGTAGCGCATCAACTATGGCGGATATACACATGGAGTTTCTCAGTACGTACGCCAAAGCGTTTTCACTCCTTTTGGGACCGGAGGCTCAACGTCGGGCCGACGAGGAGTGGGGGCAATTTAAAAACAAAATACAAAAATTGCACGAAGGATCCGGAGTTCTGCCTCATTGTGGAAGAGTCTTCAAACAAACGGGTTCACGATTCTTTACATTTTCCGCAAATTCGGTTGATTACGTAATCTAGTGTGGGGAGAAGGGGTGGGGGGTCAGGCCGCTAATTACGTCTGTTGACATGGGGGAGGAGGGAAGGGGGGGGTCAAAAATCCCAAAAACATGATTACGTAATATGCGGACGGCCGACATTTTACTTTGTGGACGCATTTCTGTGTGTGTGTCTGTGTGTCTGTCTCTGTCCAACGATAGCGCCGAAACGCTTCATCCGATTGAGCTGAAATTTGGCATGCAGGCATCATTTGGTCATGGCATGAGCTGAAAAGATTGTTGTTGCAATCCGTCCACCCTGGGTTGGCTTCTAACGAGGGAACTCCTCAACGGTCAACAGCAGAGACCCAAAATTCTATATACGCATTCAATTATGATAGCCCCTTCCAAGTTTTACTATGACATGGCTGATGTACCCTGGGTTGGCTCCCGATGAGGGGACTCCTCAACGGTCAACAGCAGACACAAAATTCGAAAAGTTGAAAGTCGAAAAAGTCGAAAAAGTCGGAAAAGTCTGAAAAGTTGGAAAAGTCGAAAAACTCGAAGTCGATTTCGATTTAGATTTTCGAGGGTTAAAGGGTGGCGCTAGGTTGTGGGTAGAGGGGTTGTGGTAGGATTTATGATATTAATATTCAAATGATTTAAGTTCCTGGCTATGTGACAGGAAAGTTTTGGGGTGACACAACCGATTTTTTAAAAATTTCGCAAAACCATTTTTTTACACAAATTTTTATCAATAGTTGTTTACCTGCTCGTACTGATTCACCCACTGCAAGGATGTTACTAATAAATAACTCATTTAATCTCTTTTGTTCTAGATAACATCCAAGATCTGTACGAGCTGCTACTTCACCACGATGCTTTGGATTCTGGACATCAGTTAGCTCGTAAATCCGTCAGATCTCCGTCGAGGAGGCTACGATTCGGCAGGCGATCAGACCCTAACGTGCCGATCCTTTCGGTTAGCTACAGATAAGCACATATAACATTAAACATTAATCAGAAAAGCAGAATCACAACAAAATAAATTGGTCAGGATTCTAAAAAGATTTGAGAAAAATAACGGCGAGCAAACTAGTATTCGGAAAAAATTGCTTCTCTAAATCAAAAAATAAATGTTGCCTGCTGGATCTTATTACGTTCCTAGTAATTCTTAGTTGGTTTTAGGGGTCTTCAGCTTGAACTTCGTTTTAAAGGCTTTTTGTCTGTCTTTTTTTTTATATATCAATCTACGAAATGTATTTATTGGTCATCAAAGCAGGCTGGTGACATGAGCATTATTTAAAAAATCTCTTAATAATCTAATGAAAAGAAGGTGCCGAGGAAAAAATGATTATGTACATGCTCAAGGATAGATTGTAACATGAATTGGGGCTTGCACGTGAATAATTTATTTAATAAATTGAGATGGATGCTTTATAAATTCAATCACCTTCAGTATTTTGTAGTTAAACCATCATTACGCTCAGTATATCATGCCCTCGCTGATGCAGTACCGAGCTATGCTCTCACTTCATTTGGTCATAGTTTTCGCACATATATAGATAAAATATTTAATTTGCAACGTAGAATAATAAAAAAAATAGTAAATAAAAATGTGTTAACACAATGTAAAAAGAACTATAACTTGTTGTTTAAGCGATGCGATATATTACCTATACATGATAAATTACATACTTACTAGCAATGGAGCATTTTAGAAATTCTGAATTTAAAATACCAATACGGTACAATAGGAATGTTAGAGAAAAAGTCTGTAAAAGATTTGAAGAACCAAGAGCGAACAACTACTATGGTGAAAAGACGTTAAAGTACCTCATTCCAAGAATCTTTGATACTATTGTATCTGAGGAAGACTGTGTAAGCGTGAGCAAACAGATATTTAAAAAGAGATTAAAAAGCTACCTGTTGGACGTTTATAGTGAAATTAGTGGTCATAAGTAAATTTGTTATACGTTTCTATAATTAAAGCTTGTAGTAATACTGGCCTAATTTAAGCCTGTAGTAAGACCAGTAGTAATACTGCTGTGCTTTTTTTAAATATTATTAATGTCTTTTTGTATCACAAAATTAGAAGAGTAAGCCTAAGAAAAATAAGAGTTCGTCTCGCCAACAAACTTTATACCAGTTTGGCAAGATTTTAATATTGGAAAAAATGTATTTTTTTTTCTCTGAATAAAAAATAATAAAAAAAATAGCAAATAGACCAACTAAAACTATTGACAAAGTGGAAGAAAATGCTCCATAATGTTGATATTGTGGCTTATTTTTGTGTTTCTGTTCCAATGTTTGTGTTTCTACCAAATTAAACATTCACGTACAAACATTTTTTGTAACCCATATATTGTCGCCGATCGCGCCGGTGCGCCAGATATTCGCCCAACTAATAGCGATCCAGCGGTATAAAAAAATACCCTCCTTGTCGGGAGATTCTTAGGGTTAAAATCAAAAGAGCGGTTTATTTAGTTTTAACCCTTTGAGGAGCATAAGCTTTCCGGTAGAGTATGGCAATTTTTGATACATAAAACTGTTAAAGGGCGATTGAAATAACCTGTATGTCAAATTTTGTCAAAATTGGTTCAATAGATTTTGTATCAATTGTTGGGACATAAGTGTCCTTGTGGTTCGTAAAGATGCAAAGTACAAGTTTTTCCAAAATTTGATTATTTTATTAGAACTCAGAAATCATACGTACTAAAAAAACAAAAACAAATTGAAATATTCGCCATTAATATTTTATTTATTTATTTAAATTCAACAGAGTTTGTTGGTCATTTGCAAAATAAAATAAAAAAATACGGTATATTTACAAACAATATTTATTTTATTTATTTTTTGCCTGTATTAAGATTTTCATATCTCAATAACATTGCATAAATATAATTTATACATTATTCGTATTCGATAATTTATAAAATGATTTTTGAAGTCATGGGACACATATTATGTCCAATGGTACTCAAAGGATTAATTTGTCACAGTAAATGTTGAAAAAGGAATATGTCCATGTCATAAAGAAGCATTTTACTAGAATTGACTAAAAAAATATTGTCTAGTAATTGGTTTGTCAATGAAATTACTTTCGCATCTTACCTAAATTTTATTTTATAATATCTGCTTCTCATGTACCTAAGTTTGTTTTGCTGGACTTTTTACAAAATAACGTATTGAATTACAGGTACATACTCGATTGCTACAGAAATATTGTCTGGAGTTTGTCATACATTTCCCGCTAATGTAGATTTAGGTTTGATAAAATAAATCAATTCATTTTGTTTTTTTAATTTAGTTTGCAGACAGGGCGCTGCAGCAATCTGATGATGATGTTGAGGATGAGTTCGTCTCCCAGAAACATATTCGAGCTCCAGTACGTCTGCGTTTCGGAAGGCGTTCCTTGGAACAAGCTGTCCCGCATATCTTCCCTGTGAGTATTATTGAATTAGATCTCTTCAGTGCAGTCGCGGCTCCACGATGGGGGAGGGGATTCCTCCTCACTACCCCTCTTCCCTGGGAGCTAAGGGGCCCTTGCTGAGTTGGCCACGAAGACCCATTCTGTTCAGGGTTGTTCACACTGACGGGTCAACACCCATCCGACGGCCTCCACGCATGAAGTGCGAGCCTGGGTAGGACTCTGGCTTTAGGGTTAGTTTTCCCTAGGAATCAACCTTCTGGCGCTCCTGGACGGTCTGCGCACCGTGCGGGCATAAGCCAATCGATTGCGCACTCTGACTAACAGTCGGGGGAGTCTGGAAGCAGTACTGTTTCCTATAGATGGATGCGGACTTTACGGCGACTGCTCTTGAAACGACCATCGGCTACCCGATCCTGGGTGAACAGCCGGGCAAAGAATGCCGTGGTCCGCGATAGATTCGGTATACATCGTTTCACCGCTTCGTAAGGGAGAGGACCGCGCAAGAGACCTCGAACTCGTAACCAATCCAGAGACTGGAGTAATCTGTTCGCAATTTGAAGTAAGGGCGTGAGTGTAAGCCCGCTGGGTAACAATCCTGGCTATCTCGCGGATAAGGCGTTGGCCTCTTACGGGTGTGTGGCGGAGCTTGACGGTGGACTGTTTTGTTCAAGTCTTCTGCGCTCACTCCAGGGAGATAAAACGACTAATCGTTAAAACTTCCTGAGGTTGACAGTTGACAACTCGCCCGTTGTAGTTGACATCTCTAGTTACCCCTCTTCCCTCCACACCCCTCAGTTGTGACGTTACAATTCATGTATTTTGTCATAATTCAGTTGCTTTCTGACATGCATTTTGATTACTCAGCTGATTATACAGAAAAATGCTTCCCCGATACTCTTCACTATTTACCCTTTTAAAAGAGGTAAAATAATAGTAATTTCAGGTATCGTTCGCCGATGACGAAGAAAAAAATTTCATTATTTGTAGTCATGTTTCATATTGGATGAAACAAATAAATTTAATATTATTCAATTCGGATCAAGACTATTTAGTCCTACCATATCAGGGGTTTAGTCCAATAGGCGTAGAAAACGTCTTATTGAAAAATACACAAACAGAAAAACTCATCTTTCGTTTACCTAACCCGCATAGCCCCTTTAGAAACATGGTGCTCAAGGCAGCCTGCTCGTTCCGAAGGCGACATTCTCAGTCATTTTATTTTACATTATAACACTCCTTCCAAATAATCCTCTATAGTTTCGCGCCAAGTTGAACACGTTACTGACAAACATTCGAGTGTGGTGTGTTCAAAGGAAATAAATCCTTCCTAGCATGAAATCGGAAACAAGATGGCCACTCGAACAGCTCTGCCTGCTAAACTGGAGTTTCTGTCGCTCGGTTTGAAGCGCGAATCCTTATCCGCATTAAGAGGCTCTCGAATGTGATTCACTGGCTCGATGGCAGTCACCGTTGCTCCACTTAATGCTGCATACGAGTATCTACTTGCACCGAAAGTCCAATTTCCCGTAATCAGACTACTTGGATGTTTTCACTACAAGAATCTACGTCTTGGTCTGTCGAGGATGATATATTTATCTCAATTTGTCCAAAAGTGTGGCTTAGCTCATTTAACCATTAAGGGGACGCTATATTCGAATTTATTTTAATGTGGCCTACGCTTTATTATAAACGCAAAAATACGTAATTTTTGGTTGTGAAAAATTATATTTTTTCTATATTTTCTCGAATTTTCGCACAATTACATTGTAAAAAAACGGTGTTTAACGAAAAAAAATTATCGGCAAATAGCAAAGGAGTTATGGAAGACTTTTGAGATTGATTTCCCTTCGGGAAGGGGTTTGTTCTGATTAAAATTTCAAATTAAAATAAGTATTATCGGCGAGCAATAATACAAGGTAGCACATCTAGGTTTTAACCCTTCAGGCCTCGGCCCCTCAGCCGATTGACAAGTTGATGTCCCAATTTTTTTTGTAAAAATTAGTAAAAAAATTGAATTATGACACTGTCTCACCAAAATATTAATTACTGCCAAACCGCTGTACCCATAATTAAAATAAAACATATTAACATAATAAAACATAATAAAATAAAATAAATTTAATTAAAACGGGGCCGTCACACTGAATCGTGTTGGGCCGATATCGGCCAATTGGGACTCTAGAGGTTAATGGGATGCAATTTTGTCTTGGAATATTTGTAATGTAGCTTGAATATGTGATATTCCAACTAAAAGTTCATAATATGATTTTGGCCCAACATGGCATCTGTGTACCTAATTTCAAGTCTATAAGTCCTATATTTCGAGATTGAAATATGACTAGTACGCCCCTCTGGTGGACCGATTTCAACCACAGCATTTTCTACTCTTGCCATCAGTGCCGTATTAGCCATATGGCCAAGTAGGCCCACGCCGTTTAGGCCCCCCCGGGCTTACGAACAAGTAATCATTGCAATCATATTTTTTTAAATTGTTACTAGTAGAATAAAGTCATTGAAGTGAAATTCTAAGGAGAAAATGTTTAATAAACTCTTTGATCGTATAATTGTATAATTGCAATAAATGGCGTAATAGCTATACATTATCGACAGTTGGTTAACAGTCGACAAACAGATTATTGATGACAAGGACTCAGTTCAAATACTGGGTAAAACCAAGCCAGAAGTTCGAGTTCAAGACTTGTGCAAACAATTTACACGTTCTTCTCGGCGTCAACCCACCGTTGGGAGATTATAAACGATGATGGTTCAGAACGATGATGGTGAGGGCCAGCAAGGCTTTGTACTAGTTGTAAAAAAGAGTGTTACAACGTGGTGTGCTAGGGCCGGTGCGACCAAGGCGATTTCCCGCGGCTACAGCAGCTTTCAGAAGGCTTTGCAAGTCATCAATGAAAATGGGAATCAGAAACCCGAAACAATTGACGAGTTCACATGTCTGTTGAATGAGATCTCAAATCAAGTTACGCAGTTTTATAAAGTTTAATGTTTGTTTAATAATATTACAGTATATTGTTTATCAATTTTTGTTTTGTTTAATAAAATTGCTTTATCTAGGCTTTATTGTTCAAAACGTATTAGAATATAATTTGCAAAGTGCAAAGAGGGCCCTAACATTTCGATGGCCTAAGGGCCTCTACATGGGTTAATCCGGCACTGCTTCCCATCACCAAATGATGCCTGTATTCCAAATTTTAGCTCAATCGTGTTAATGTTTGGGTGCTATCTTTGAGGAATAAACACAGACAGACTTCCATCTAGAAATTTTCTTATCCTCTCAGGGGGTCTCAACTTGGATATTTCTGTCTTCATCTCGATTTTTTTAGCACATTTACAATACTTTCCCTCCTCGTTGACTGGTGGGCCGGGGAAGTTATACATCGTTATTTGACCGATTTAGAACCTTTATGATTTTTTCGTTTATTTTAACTGCAACCAAATCATAAATCTTTCAAACGTTTCAATGCTTCCCCATGTCTCTTGTATTCGTGAAGAATTAAGTATATCTTTATTTTCGACAGGAACCCGCCATACCGAACGAGCTCTACCTTCGCAAGGACACCCGCGTGCCTTCAATGCGCCTTCGTTTCGGCAGAAGATCGGATCCATCCATGCAGTTCCCAATTGAGGTTGGTCCCAAACCCGTAGTATATTCATATACTACTCTGTTTCGTACTACACTTATATACTAATCTAGCTTATATATTACACTAGCTTAGATTATAAGTGTTGATATATCGGATGACTCATTATTGTGGTGCAATATCCAAGAACTTATTTACATATTTCAAACGAGCCCAAAATTGATCGGCTTAGTATTAGCCATTAAGGAGTCTCTACTCCATCACCATACCTCCCACCTCCATCAGCTTATAAACTCTATGCTATGGTGCCATACGGTCACTAGAATTGCTCGAGCGTGCTACGTTTCAACTCGATACGACAATTATAAGTGGGTGACTTATTGTTTATTAGCAATTACGAAGTATCAATGACCACCTCCCTGCTCCATCATTAGACCATCCTAATCGCAATATGTAACCGAATGACTCATTGAGACAAGTCAAACGAGCCCAAGTTCGATTGGCTTATTGTTAGCTTTTGAGGGATCCCTACCACTACCTCGCACTTCCACCATAACAGAAGTTCGATAGTTAGTAACATATTATTGTATTGTCAACCTAAACCGCATAAGTGTGCAAGGTTTTAAATCGATTTCACAATTAGAAGTGGGTGAAGACAGTTGTAAGATTTCATTGCAGTGTAACAGGTCAAGCTAATAAACGCGTGTAAAAAATAAAAGCGTTATAATAGTCTTTGTTTACCCCTCTGAAGACCGTCGGACCGTTACGACTTCGACATTCAGCAGCCGACATAGACACATATTCGGCAGCCATATAAATTGCCACACGTCAATTGCCGTGATGTTACCTTGCACACTGCAGCATCGTCAAATATCGCCCGGTCTTAAATTAATCATCTGCCGGCCTAAGAGACGTGAAAAATCATTTTAATTATGATTTTTAAAATGGCCGGACCGTGATTTGCGATTTGCTTTATCAAAATTCGGGCTTTCTAGTGCCAAAATTTAGTGTGTGACAACATTTCGTTGGTAGCCAGAATTCATTGCCTTGAACAATGAGCAGCACTCTTCCTCCAGCCTTTCCACCTCCAATCTTTTCTGCGTAAGTAGTAGTAAACCCGAGCACGCGACAGCAACTCAGAAACGACTTTACAGAGGACCGAGATAGTCGATGAAACTCAACATAGTCAAAGAAAATAGTCTCTGTCGTTAATTTTCGAGTGCCTTTGTTGTGGTCGCTATCGAATTCTGAGGCTCGTTGCTAGTTTGCATGTCAATTTCATAAACCCTCGTTTGGTGACCCATTATCAGGCACGTATCCAGACTTTAGGTTTGAGGGGGGGGGGGGGTATTATTTTAAACAAAGCCTGCGGCACCCACAAAACTTGAATTTACCCGTACAATGAAAATAAAATACGTCGAATTTCGGTGGGGACGTGGAAGGGAGGGGGGGGGGGGTAAGGGAATATATCCCAGATATTTCCCCCTCCTCCGGATACATGCCTGCCATTACGATGCGTTTTAGTAATGTGGGGTTAGACTAGCCTCGTTCAAGCACGTATTCAGCAATCTTTTCGAGGAAAACCGCATATATCGCGCGAGATCAACTAACCTAACCAACATGTGTATAGCGACTGGTTGATACTATAGATAGCGCCAAAACTCTACGAGATACTTGAATGCATTTCTAAAAACTACAGCATTTTTTGCCTACCTTGTAAGTGGACTTTTTAAACGAATTTATTTAACAGTATGTAGAAGTTAACGCTGATAATACTGTTTGGGGCATAGAGCACTGAGTGTTCTACGTGATGCCGACGATACTGTTTTGCTACAAATGCCGCTGCCGCTGCTACAAAGACTGATCTCTGAATGTGAGGATATGGGTTCAACAAAAGCAAGACAAAGTTCATGATCGTCCACCGAGCCGGCAAACAACCAGATGCCAATTGGTATTGTTAGCAATTTTATATATTATCATGGATCCCATATTTCTAACGATTGAAGCTAGCAGAAATAAAGAAAAGAAATAACAAACCATTTGGACAAGAGAAAAACAGAGAGTCGAAGCATTCGAAGTGTGCTGTTGGATGTACCTATATGCCTCGAAATCCCTGGACGGCCAAACGCGAAAATGTGAGACGAATCAACGCCGTAGCCAGGAGTAAATGAGGCGGAAGATGTATTTTTTCTCAAGTAGAGCAAACCAAATGTTTACAGAATAAAAGAAACTTTCTAGAAACCCAAAGGCGAAAACCAACGGCGATATTAAATATTATTTAGATTGATATTCACTACAGCATAATCACATTCAAGGAAATTTACAAATTAAACTGTCGACGAATTAAATACGTAACGTCATTCAAAACTTCTAGACTGTTTTTGTTATTTTCTTTTATCAGTGTCAGCCTATGGTAGAGTAATACAACAAGGCCAGGTCTACGATAAAGCCAACCCTTCATTTCTTTTCAAATTACCACTACAGTCCGACAGTTCTTTATAAGTTCGAACGTACCTCTAAAGAGTTTTATAATCATACACCAGGCGACGCTCGACGTCGCAGTGATTCAAAATGGCGGAAAGTTTGTTAGCCGTGTGAGGAATCGAATTGTTTTGAAAAATTCGTAATTCCTTTCAGAAAGTGTTGCGGCTTTGTTTCTGCGTTATATCTATGAGAATGACTTCAGTTTTAATAAGTTAATAAAATGTTTTAATAAAGTGTTTCTGCTATTTCCGTCAAATAGCAGAATGGCAGAATTTCCGTCCTGTCCGAAATCTTTGCAATGGTGTTGTCGCCGGAAAATGCCATGGTATATACTTGGGTCCTGGTATTGTTTCGTTTTTCAAGCAGATAGGGTTCTAGGAATGGGGGCTTGCATCCGATGTAAAAATCATCTTCATGAAGTGTGTTGGTTTAACAAAAAAATATACTGCATTTTTTGTGCCCGAGTTGTGAATAATTCTTCCTTTAAGTAATTCGAACCAAAACAAAATTTGGACTTAATTTTCCGTAACTTTTCCTTCATATTTTGCTACAATAAACCTGTGTGTTAAAATTTGATTATGTTGTATTTATTTATATGACCTAATTTTAGACATTTTTTATAATGTAATTTATTTATTCATGGGGCTATATTGTATCCACATGATAATAAGGCCAGTTTCATAACTTTCAGAAATTATTTCGTAGCAACTAATTAGAGGTATTATTTCTCCTCTCCAGTTTAAAGTATATAATGTATTGGATGAGTACTAATCTTAACTATCCTACTTTACCTCGTTTAAATAAATTAGTTCAAGATTTATAGAGTTTCCTTTCCAAAAATATGTGACCTTATTTTATCACTTTATTATGTAAAATGCTTCAATCTCCCTTCTAGATTAGATTTAGTAGATTTAATTGTAAAGTCCGTTAAAGATATCCGCGAAATTATCGAATCAATAATAGGCGATTTTATATAACTAGCCCAAAATCTAGGACTTCAAATTGTAAACGAAGACGAGGCACAGAAAAACTATTTGATTGTGATCCTGCCATGAAGTGCCTTTTCGTGTTGACATAGTTCCGACCCTTAACGAAAACCATTAACAGACTCTTATTATCCTCACTGTATGATACCCGCCTTTCCTACATTTCCAGCTTCGAACAAAATAAAAATCTCCAAAATTCGTTCTACAAACTGATGCACATTTTCATTTTTCAGCAAATCGCGAAGGACCTGAAGCTGACGAGTACCTCCGACGAAAACGAAGCCGACGACTAGACTCTCCTTTCTTAGACTAAAAACGACTAAGATCTATCAATTTGTTGCCATAAATAAATACATGTCGATTTCGGAATACTTACCAAAACGAGTTTCCCAAAACGACATCCCACTCCACCATGGATATGATACCTAAGTTATGCTTGAATTACCAAAATAGTTAAAAATATTCTATTGTCATAAAATAATTTATAATCGATGTCTCATTGTAAAGTACATATTTTAATTAGAACGCAAACAGCAACGCAACCTGCTGAATTTTATTTGAAATATTTCCATTGTAGCATCCTTGAGAATATTCGTTCCGGTCACTAGATGGCACTGTGAATAATCGCATTATTTCATTATTATTATTGTATGTAAATTATAATAATAGCAGGCTATTCAAAACATAACCGTTTTTTATAGCCGCTATTCGGACAAAAATATATTTTGATTATAATAAAAAATATTAAGTTAGATTATTATTATTATATGTCACTACGCGAAGTTTATATAAACGTGCTATGGGGAAATGGCGGATATAAATCTATGTTTATTTTCACATCGATGCAAAAGATATTTGCATTAAAAATTAATTAAGACTATAATTTATTGTTGATAAAATCATTATGAATATGAGAACCATATCTGATTATTTAAAGTAAATAAAATGGTGTTTCTAGCTGAAAAGTTGTTTTATTTTTTGCTTTAATTGGTTAGGATTCTAAAGTCTACCATTTATATCTAGGATAAGTGTAATTATATACACAGGGTTAGTTTTTATTAGTGAGCACTAGACAAGTGCTATATTCTACACATACAACTAGACAACAATAATATAATAAAATTTCAGAGTAAAAGAACTTTTCTCTGAACTAAAGAATCTCTGAACTAAAGAACTATCTTTTACTCTGAACTAAAGAACGGCAAGCGGAAACAAGGCGGCCAGCTCCTCAGATACAAGGATGCTCAGAAGAGGCATATGAATAGGTGTAACATTGAGCCCTCTCAGTGGGAGAGTAAAGCGAAAGATCGGCCAGGATGGAGACTGCTAGTGCAGGGCAATGTAGATGATTTTGAAAAGAAGAGGCTGCTCGACTTATGCCAAATGCGACGAGCTAAAGGCCCGACCACCGGTCTTGACCAAGCCAAGTTCGGCTACATCAGTCACCTGAGGGCGCACCAGCAAAAACCCCTATTACAATGAAGTCACTAGAATCTATAATGTAGTCGCTATGGCCGAACACGGCTAGGAGGAATATATATAAAAAGATATAATAAAATTTATTTTCGACTAACTTTCTTTATTACATGGTTTATAAGTATACGATATTATACTACAAATAAAACTGAGTCGTAAATCACCTTTAAGTTTTTTGAGTTAGGCCTTTGTTACTGAGGAAAAAACTGAATATTCGAATGTTGAAACATAAAGTATGCTTTTTTTCGGTAACAACGCCCTTAATGAAAAGTTTAAGATATTGAAATCAGTTTTTGGTATAGAATAATCTTTTGTATTAAAAAAAACATAATAAACAAACATTTAAAAAACATCTTTTTGGAACTTTATTAATTAGTTTTATGTACAGAATCAGGTACTGGGCGTATACTGACTAATAAAAAAAGCTAACTATATATAGATACTACATACAGTTTTACTGTTTTATATTTCTTGTATTATACTTCAATCAGATCGTTTCTGCAGTGGCGGATCCAGAATCCTCTGGAGTTAGGCACATAATTTAATTAGGGGTGAAGGGGTGGGGGGAAGGGGGGGGGGGGGATACAACGGAGGTTTCCAGTTTTACGGTCAAGTCATAGTTTAGAGGGGAGGGGGAGCAGACACTAGTCCATAAAGAACAAAAAAATCGATATTTTATTAATTGAAAGTGTCATAAACAGCACCTAATGTCTCTAATAAAGACGGACTAGCCCTATTAACGCAAAAAGTCATAGATAATATACTTCATCTAGGTACAACATTGAAGCAACAAGCAGTAAGTATATTATTATAGAATATTTCTTTGTAGCTACGTTGCACATTTAGGCCGTTTGGGTGCGTGGATTGGTGACCGAGAGAGGTCGTTGTAAATGCGCCAAATAGACAGATAACAAAGTAGACTGGGGCGTCGCTTTATCATCATAGATATGTACTACTTAGTTATTGGATAACAATCTTCACTTTTATATGACAAAATATTGCACGAGTAAGTAAGGCGTTCGCAAAAAATTGAGAGAATATAGGCGAAAGCATCGATATATTAGCTAGATATGCCCTCACATACAAATAAGTTGGCTCCACTACCCTTTGCTCGTAAATCATGTGACAGAGCGGGCAATAAATTGAACAGTATGCGAGAGAATAGCGCGCCGATATTCTTCGCGCCAGCTCTCACACCGGAAACGGTCGACTGTCTGCCAGCGGACTGCGACCAAACTACCACTGGCTGACTTTCAGTAGTGGTTTTGAAGGGGTCATTTTTGAGCGCGAAAGGCCCATCTAGGGGATCATATATCGATGGGCGAAAGCCATCGCACATCGCCTGTGTAGCTTCAGCGTCGGTCGGGTAGTGAACTTTTTGCAACTCAAGGTACGCGCACATGATCATTTAATCGACGTATAATATTAGGAAGACGAAGAAATGCTGATTGAGGTTCACTGTTATAGGAAATACAATTTCGCCGATTAGAAACACACAATCGTCCTTTTCTCCTCTCTGTTTTTTAATCTCTGTTTTTATTTAGTAAACCCCCCTTTTTAACCCCTTTTAACCTTATTATTTAATTTTATATATAAACTTTTTTTATTTTTCTGCCATCATGTTTCTGCCTGTGGTGCATTGAATATTTCATGAGGTGCACGACTCTAGCTGGTGGTGCATAAACAGTTAAAATGCGAATATTTTTTAATATCTAGTGTGGTTTTGAGCCGAATCTGCTGAGTCCGTATGGACACAGTAAATACTTAAGCTAATTTATTTACTGTGGTATCGACGATAAGTTGAAGCCGCCTTGCGTAGCTATATCATCCTTGAATATAATGCGCAACTATAAGTAGTGTAATCACACTAAGCGACTGACAGAATATAATATACACATATGGTCTATACCATGGCTATGCCATAACCTTTACCTGAAATAATGATTGAAATAAAAACAGAGCTCTGGTAGTTATCTATTAAAGAAAAGAGATCTGGTGGTAATAAACATGGTGTATTAAATTTGCAAATTTTATATAAGCATATCACAAACTCCCTTTTCGTTTAAGCCAAAACACTCACCCACTCGAACTTGAAATGCTGGAAGAGACGAAACGTTTATTCGAATATAAAGAAATAAAGGAAAAATTAGCAGAAATCTAGATATTGAGATATTATATAGGGCGCCATGTAACGTATGTTTTATAATTTAAAGTGCTAAGAGTAAATGAGCTTAGTTTCAAAATGAAAATAAGAGGGCGTCCAACCTTTCGAAACACAAATGGCAATCGAAAGTACATTACATCATTAGCAAACGAAATACCACTAACAATCTGGCGATATTCGCCGTAAGATAAGGAAGATATTGTAGAGTTGATACTTACACGAAAGATATTCACAAAAGACTGTGCGGATACCACAAAAATAATGAAAAACACCAAACTCAGGCCCACATACATTCTCAAAATACAAGGCATAAATCGATGATAACTTCTTTTCCGTTCCATTGTCGTCCTGATATGGAACTTTAGAAAATACGAAGAAACGAGAAGCCAAAACACTCACTAACTCGAACTTGAAGAGCTGGAAGAGTTTGAAAGTTTATTCAGATTACAAGAAATGAAGGACGAATCAGCAGAAATCGAGATATTAAGATCGTAACGCGTTGTAGATCGTACGTAAT
This sequence comes from Micropterix aruncella, assembly GCA_944548615.1. Classification (NCBI taxonomy): domain Eukaryota; kingdom Metazoa; phylum Arthropoda; class Insecta; order Lepidoptera; family Micropterigidae; genus Micropterix; species Micropterix aruncella. Next base: position 23,307,523 of record OX155955.1, on the reverse strand, counting down.
GCGTTACGATCGTATTAAGAACCTAACGATCGTAACGTATTATATTGGGCGCCATGTAACGTATGTTTTTAATTTAACTTCCTGAGAATAAATGAGCTCAGTTTCGAAATGAAAATAAGAGGGTGTTCAATCTTTCGAAACACAAATAACAAATTGAAATTACATTAAATTATTAGCAAACAAAATACCACTAACAGTCTGGCGATATTCGCCTGAAATCGCCTGAAGTCGTTACTGGCGATATTCGGTGATATTCGCCTGAAGTCGTTACTGACACGGAAGCTATTCACGAAAGTCGCTGCGGATTCCCCGAAAATAAAGGAAAGCACCAAACTCAGGCCCACATGCATTCTCAAAATACAAGGCACAAATTGATATATATTCTATACCTTAATTTAAAAGAATTTCAAAAGACACCTCAACATAGAAGCATAACATTTTAATAACAGGTTACCAGAGGAATTAAAAAATATACAAACATAATGCACTATTTAAAAACTAACCAAGGAATTTTTATAACAAAAATGTTTATATGACACAGATTTTAAAACCTTATATTCACAATCGAATACTTGAATTTATTTTATTTTTGATAACACTTTTTGATATAACTTTATTTTCAACACTTCAATTTATACACAATTTATTTACTGAAATTCTAACATGATTGGGCCCATTCTAACATGATTGGGATGATAGGAATCTTTGCTTTTATTTTTATATTTTTATTATTTGTTTTTTTTTTTGCTAGGTAATTTTTGCAACAGGTTCTTCTTTTTATTCTCTATATATTATGTTTGTTACAACTTGTAAATTTGGTATTTCTGTTTTGAATATTTCTTGATTCTCATTTTAATTATCTTTTTAATATTGAGTCAATGTAATGGTTTATTTTGTATAGTTTATTGACATTCAGATTCTAAAGCGATAAAATTTTCTTTTTGCCAGATATAGGATTAAAATAAGAATTATAAATAATGAATGTATTCAATATAAGCTATGTACCCTTGCAGGTTTTTTTGGAATTAAATTAAATTAAAATTCAATTCAAATCAAATTCAAATATAATAATGAAAAACCTACGACGAACGTCTGGGAAGATACTTAGCGATTTGGCTAGAAAATTTTAGATCGATGTCGCGACGATTTCAAAATAGATCCTTTAGAAAGTTTCCGAAGATTACGAGGCCAAGGTGAGAGTTTCAGCCGAAGGCACGGCTAAACGAGGCGCTCACTTTGAGACTCTTCCGTCTGTCGGAACCGAGGTAGCGAGCCGTCCGACGGCATCAGTTCCGACGGTGACCGGTTCGAATTCAGACAGTGTCGGCAGCGTACTCCTGTCAGCTCAGTGGCGTAACTAGGGCTTTGTTACAGATGCCCTGTGCCCTGTGCAGGGCACCGGGTCCCAAGGTAGTTCAAGGGCCCAAAATGGAAGTTCTGTCTTTGATCCATTAAACTCTGCTAGGAAACAAAGGGTCGATAAAATGGATGTCTCAAAACTGATCGATGATTTTGTAGAGTCCAAATCAAGACGAATACCGTTCTAGAAATGTTTTGTTCATATTTTTTATGACACATTAAGAAGTTAATTTAAATATATCGATATCCAAAAAGTGCTGCATTTGTAATAATAAAATGTGGGTATTTTTAAGTCCTACCAGTTTCGCACTTATTAGTTCTACTCAAAAAGTAATAAAAAGTGATTTTTTTTATTTCTCACCAACATTCAAAAATGTAGAAATATAAATTAGTAATGCCCCCAAAATGAATACGCCGATTTATAATGACGCTACAATATAAATGTCGCTATATATACAGTAATTACATCCTATATTGACAATATTTAGGCAGATATTGACCGACTCTGATTATTGCGTAAAAAATAAGCTCACTGCTACCAAATGCTACCAAATGTAATAGCATTACATTCAGTCGCAAAAAGGAAAGCATCAATTTCAAATACCGCGTAAATGGTGAAAATATCCCTGAAGTTCAGTGCATTCGAGATCTTGGGGTACAACTGGATCAAAAGCTGACGTTCGGCCAAAACATTAACAGTATTGTTAGCAAGGCGTTGAGGACTCTGGGTTTTGTTAGTAGAATATATAAACCATTCTCGAACATTAACATCTTTAAAACGCTTTACTTTTCCTATGTTCGTAGCACCTTAGAGTTCGCATTGAAGATTTGGAATCCGCAATATGGCGTGTATAAAAATAGGGTGAGGGCGTCCAAAGACGTTTTATTAGATACCTGGACTATCGTGAGCACTTAGGACTTGGAACCTACGAGAGCAGGCTGAACTATTTCAGTATGTGTTCACTGGAAGACCGCCGCACAGCGGCTGATATGACATTATTGCACAAAATAATACATAACAAAATTGATAACCCTCATTTGGTAAAGAAACTGTCGTTGTTGGTTCCGCCACGAAGGGTTCGCTCTCCTCGTACGTTCGAAATCCCTCGTGTGAACACTAGTTACGCCCAAAACTCTGTTATGCACCGCTTGATGACCACGTACAATAGTCGATTCGAAGATATCGACATTTTTTACTTGAATCAACCTAAATTCAGCGAGGCTTTTCTTAGCTCACTAGGCGTCTAGGAAGTGATTACATAGTGAGTATACAAATTGTCTCAAAACACTCAGAGCGAAAATGAGAATAGCAAAGAGTATAATTTGAATACCTATATCCTATCCTACATATATCCCATCCCTCTCCTTTCCTATCCTTGCAATAGTTCGATTGTAATTTAATTTAATTTAATTTAGTGCAATGCAACTTTCGATTTACCGTATAAGAAAATAATGTAGGAAACAATTAATCGGCCAAGGAAACACTGTATTAGAATAATTAGTAATAATTAATGAAGGGCTTCCCGAAAATAAAATAAATAAATAAATATATGCCATAATAAATGTAAGTAAGTAAGGGGAGGGGCCGTTTCTTTAATTTTGTATTGGGGCCCATATATTTTAGTTACTCCACTGTATCAGCTAGTCATTTCTTGTCTCCGGTAGTGATGGGTGTGATCACGAATAGCAATAACAATAACGTGTGATATTTGCAATCACGAAGAACGCGTTACGAGAATTTGAAAGAACATGCTATTTGAATCACGGCTACGAACAGCACCGCGTTGCCATCACTCGGCGCCGCTACGACGCGACCGATCACGCGTGATTATATGATCAGTGATTGGCCGTTCTCACTGAACGCCGTCGAACGACCGCGCGGCGCGCCACTGAACGATGATCGGTGAATTGAACCGTTCATTTGGTTTCGTTCATTCTTGATGTGATCGGCGATCAGTGGATCAGTGATTTGCCGTTCGTTCTGGGCGAACGCCCGCGCCGGCTGGACGATGACTGATGAGTGGCGCGTTCATTTCGTACGTAACGTGAATTTGGACACTGTTGTCGCATGAATTTGGACACTGTTATCGCTCGTGTCGTAATCGTTCGTGTAAATGAGTTTGCTCATGATTTGTTAAAGCAATAAAATAACATTATTTCAGAAAGACGAACTCGGCTTAGCACCAAAAGAGCAAGAGAGATAATCTTTCTGAACGCTAATTCTTCTAATTACTAATAAATATTAAGCAAATATAATGCGCGTTTCTGTTATCAGTTATCACATTGACGAAACTTTGTTACTTAACGTTTCACAGTACATTTCAGTACAATCACGAAAATCCCGAGTAGCAGTTATTATCACGCGTGAAAAAATACCAGTAACGTGATTGTTGCGTGATTTAAAATTGAGAATCACGCCCATCACTAGTCTCCGGTTTTACCTTTGAATCAAATGGATGCGAGTGAGAAATGTCGCAGTGGCATAAACTACAGTTAAAGAGTGGCTGATTTAAACTTACGTTACACAACGATCGTTCTTGCGACTTTGGATTCATCGAACGCATTGAAGAATTGGCCGAGATCCGAACCATTTCAGCAAACACATTACTTCGCGAAGTAGCGGAGACACTGGAAGCTGACCTGGCAACACTAGAAACAAACCTGGTGCTCCAATTTTTTCTATGGGTTTCAGGTGCTTAAGGAGCGTTTAATAAATTAAAAATGGAAATGACATCTGCTCCCGTTCTTGCATGTCCAGATGAGAAAGATCAAATTGAGCAATCTAAGATGTATAAAATATGAAAAATTAGGCCAATCTGTCAAAAATTCTCTTATCCCCGTTGAACACTCGGTGGCATAGTGGTTAGGTCGCCTGATCTTACATTGTAAAGTCCCGGGTTCGATTCCCGGCTGGGTTACCATTTTCCGTTGGGATCAAATTAACGGAATTGCATTTTCAATTCTGTCGATCGAATGCAATAACAAGAACACACACTTACAGACATGTTCCACGCACACATACATATAACACGTCATAGTAGGGTTGGTTGTAAGAGATTGTCATATGACAATAAACCCGCCCATTGTGACATTTTCACAATAAAGAGTATAAACAAACAAACAAACAAACAAAATCATATAAACAATAATTACTACGCCCCGCTATTTATATAGCCATCTTTTGCAGCATCTTAAAAATACGAAATTATTCAGTCCAGCGAACAGGAGAGTTATTACGGGAGTGAGTAGGTGTCGCGAACAACTATTTTTGTAAGCGACTGTATCGCTGTGACGTTCTCTCTTCTTTCGTTTTTATCTTTCTGAATATAATAGCCATCCTGATGCTATGACATTATTATTGTTTTACTTCGAATTGCTTTGTTTACACCGATTTTCATTGTATTTATTTTGTCATTGAGAATAGATATGTAGGTATTTACATTACAATAGATGATATGAACACTTTAGATTATCACGAAAAAAATCCCCTCTTCGAAATAAATCGCTGGTACGCTGGTGTTTCAATTTTATTTTTTATTATTTTTTATTCAGGAAACAGACAGTATAAAAAACATATTGACTAAATCAAAATATTACAAACATAAACCATTTATATGTATTTACCAATTAAACGGTCATGTAGTACGTTATTCTATATAAAAGAAAAGTTTAAAATATAGAAGCATTTGTTTAAGTGAAATTATTAAGGTTTTTTAAATAAACAGAAAATATTATGAAAATTAAATTGCTAAGTTACTAAAAAGTCTAAAGTATTAAAAGAGTAAATATAAAGTAAATAGTATTTTGTAAATAGATTCATAAACATGTATTTTGCATTTATCTTGCTAACTGTTAGCGATATCGGAATTGTGCTTCATATTAAAAAAAACATAACATTTTCTACAAAAATATTTCAACAAGCGACACAAAAAATACATTTTAATCAAATAATAACGTCGAGTAATCAAATAATAACCGACATACATTTTAATCAAATAATAACGTCGAGTAATCAAATAATAACGGACTATATTTTAAAATAGTAATTTTAATTCCACGTAAATACTATAGAAGTACTTGATTTGCTGTCATTGTGTCCAAAATATGTCGGGGTGTCGAAAATATTCTTCTTCTTCCGAGGGTCTTAATGGTAAATAATTTATTTTGATACGCTGAACAGACTCTGGACAACGGCGCGGCGATCGCAACTTACTATAAAGGACTAAAACCCAGTATCTTCAACCGTTCGTAGCATGTACTGCCAAGTTCCAGGCGACTAGTCGATACTTAGGCCTCAAACTTTATATTAAATTGCTTGAAAGATTGAAAGCGATTAAAAACATCCATATTTTCAAGAGATCCATCCGAGTCTATCTGCTTAAAATCAACATGTATGCTCATAACGACTTCTTAAAATATTTTAAAAATACAGAGCATCGTATCTACCTATTTAATCTAATACATATTATTTATTGTCAATTGTTTTGTTGTAAACTGTTATGATATAGTCTTTGTTTTAGTAAATTGGTAAGTTTAAAGTTATATATTGTATATCATCTCTTGGCTAAATTGAGTAACTAGTTTAAGATTAATTAATGTCATTCCTACACAATGGTTATGGTTGTATTGGAAATAATTACTTTTATCTTAAACTTATTTTTATATTACCGAAAGTTATTACCAGCCATTACTCCTAACCTAAATCTCTTATACAAGCGCTTTATCTCGTCGAGCTGAAATTTGGCATTCAGGCATCATGACAAGAGTCGAGAAGATTGTAGTTGAAATCAGTCCACCAGAGGGCGCGCTAGTCATACTTTAATCTCTCAATATTGCAATTAGAGACTTGAAGTTCGGTACTCAGATGCGTCGTAGAGCCGAGACCACTTTGTAAAATTTTGGTTGGAATATCTCTTATACAAGCGATTCATTTCTTACATTTCCTTATTATTGGAATTTTGACGCTGGAAAGTTTTAAGCAGCTAGCGTCATCTGTTACACGTATTTGTCACTATTTAGCCGCGGTTGGGGTTTGTGTCTTAGCTTAGACGCCGACGGGTGCTTTCGAAGCTGTTTCACTGGATTTCCACTAGGTGGCGATACATTTTATTTCTGGTTTTTTTGGTATATTTCGTTTTTTATTCAAATAAAATTATTTGCTTATAAATTATTTTTTTTAAATAAATTAAATTTTATGCTTATAAATTCCAATTTCGTTCCAATTACTTAGATAACGCATCTTCCAACATTATTATGACAGTTACCGTTAATTGTGGCCAGTCTTGCCGTGAAAGTCTTGTCGTGAAGGGGTGACACAACCGATTTTTTCCCATGAATCGATCATTCTTTTATTTCTCAGAGCGCTCGCCGCAGCGACATGTTATCTTAATTTATAAAGAGATCGGCTTGATGCGGCGTGAATTCGCCTGGGCAGCTTTCAGTCCCGCCCACGCCACAGCCGTCGCCGACCTCCCCCCCCCCCCCCCTAACCCCGCGCTCCCCGCCCACCCGAACCACTTCAGTAGCAAGACGTCCGCTTGGCATCGTCACGACGGCCGCGTTGCGACGGCGATACGATTTTTTCAGTTTACTGAAAATCCGAAATACATCGACGAGCAGGTATGAAAACTGTACGCGCTGAAATAACCTGTAAGCACTAGCCGCAACTAACAGACACATAAGCTGCATAGATCGCTAATGATTTAGACGCTTCGCAGTATTTATATAAGTGAGTGAGTCTATGCCAGTTCTCTTGAATTTATGACGTCATCAAAATAAAATAACAGTCAGAATTGAAAAAAGTGATCAGTAATAAATATCCTACAACAAGGTTTAGCCCGTGCCCGCAGTGCACATATCAATATAATAGTTTTGGTATTGGTTTGTCGTTTGTAATATTTTTCAACTGAAAATCTTTTGATTTTCTTAACTTTTTATGAATCACGCCGCTTACTTGACCCTTCAGGAGTCTATGTTTTAAATTTCAAGTGTTTTACATGGAGGTCGGTGTAAAAAGGAGATATAGAATCCCAAAAATATTATATTGATATTATAATAATAAATGAGAGAAAAAAAAAGGCAATCTATTACAACATAAATTTTAAATTAAATTTCTGTTACAATAAAAGAATGTTGTACTGCAGCCATGATAATTCGTTCGTTCTGCTGCTGTGCTGTTTATTTAAACAGTAATGCTATTCTGAATCATAACCTTGCACGAATGTTGATGATTCCCTCCACTGAAATTAACATTCTTAAAATTTATATCCATTCATTTCGTGTTCGCCTCGTGGAATCCATATGCTATATATAAAATCGATGTTATTAATAGCAGAAGTATACGAATGAATTACACAGAAGAGACACTTTTAAAATTGGCGATGATAAGTTTTCAGTTAGATACGATTTTCATTTGAAAATGTCAATGACGTTTGAAATTTAAAAAAGATAAACACAAGACAAATGAAATGTTATTCATGTCGTAAGGTCATTTTAACAATATTTTTTTTCTTCAAAAATATTCGATAGCATAGGCAAGCTCAAGGCCCTGTAGATTTAAAAATAAAATATCATCGCTGGAACGCCGCCGAATCAGACATCGTTTCAGTTTTATATCAGTCGTCTATCTACAATCTACAGCGACTGCTGGTGTTAATATAATGTGATAAAAGTGAAATTAAATTTGTTGTTGTGAATTGTACGGTGGGTGGCTATATTTACTTTTAATTTACTTTAGTAGTTTTGACATAAAAAAAATACTAAAGGCTCTCTGTTTTACCTATTTAAAAATACGTTTTTCTAAACAATAGTAACACTAATATATTTTTTTCTAAATCCGAATATTTCTGATATGATTTAAAAAGCGTATTTTCTTTTCTGAAAAAAAAAACTGTCATATCTTCCATGCTGTTATAGTTAGGTACATAATTTCCCTCAAAATCATGAAAAACCGATCTTACCACGTCATTCTCTCAGTGACGACCATAACTGTAATTCAAAGAAAAGCTTAGAATTTCGCTATTTCACGAGGTAAGATCAATTTCTTATGATTATGATGGCATTTACGTGAGTAAAAAATAACATAATTTAATAAATAACTTTTACCCTGTTTAAAGTTACAAAAGTTAAAAAGTTACAAAAAAACATTGTTTAGGAGGTTAAAATTTTTGAAATATGAAAATTAGTCCTACAAATTTACAATTCTATTAATATGGCGATCTACTATAAGTGTTCTACTTTGAGTTTTAAAATGTCTTCTCTGGAATGAATTTCATAGGTGCACAATGTGAATAGCTAAGCTACTACTGGTGATTGAATGATTCTAAATTAATTATAATCACACATTCAGGAATTTTATCTAACTGGAGCAACTAATTCAAATTTTGACATCGCTCTAGTTGAATGTCTCTTGGACGTGTAGCAATTATTTTTCCGGAAAACAAAAATAATCTGGCAGCGTATTTGACGACGGGACAGGGCAGTGGGTATGTTGTAAATAAACACGGTTGCTCAGGAATTTAGTTAGCCAGACGAAACTGAGTATATAAATATATGAGAATCTAATAATATTTTATCTAAGTTTTAATACGGCATAAAAGTAAGGTTATACATTCGATGAAAGAATGGTATTTTATGCATCAAATAGAAATCGAAAATTAACGCGTTAAGGCTTTTCACGAAGACTCATTTTTATACTTTGTTATGCGTTTTTAATATATTAAAGTTATAGAAACTATTTGTTTACCAAAAAAATATGATTAATTAGTTTTCGACGAACCGAATTTTATGGTTGGGCGACGATTGGAAGTCGTTAATTTTAGGATTTAAACTAAATTTTTAGTTCATTTTTCGTGCAAAAATTACCATTTTTTGGCGTTGATAATTAAACACTTCCAAACATCGCAAGTTCATTAAAGTAGTTTTGCGGTAAGCTAATTTCTTGTATCTCTTTCTAGTAAACAAATGGTATATTGTGGTACCTTAAATATATTAGAGTCGTGTGGGTAATGAAAAAATATGTTGTGGAGTATTTTTTGATTTAAAACACAAATTTCATGTGTGTCACAAATGTAAATGTCAAATGAGTGTCAAGATACTTAACATGTTATTAGCTCATAGTATCACAGAGTGAGTAGATTGAGTAGATTTATAAAAACTGTTTAATCCGAAAGTTATTACATTTAAAGGAAATAGTTTTTTTAAAGGCCTAAAATTGTAATAACTGTGATTTAACTCTTTGATAAGTTACATAAGTGCCATTTTTAATTCGGGAGTATTTACATATGTTTTGTATGAAGACCTACCCCTTTACACGCCCGTCAGGAAATTTTAATAGCATTTTTTAATTTCAGGTTCTCCCTTAACGATTAAGCACCATGGCGACCGGACCCAGGCTGGTTCACAAGCAATTCAACTCACCGATTGGACTTTATTCGCAACAGAATATACAAGAAACTCTAAAAAGACATGAGCAACAACTAAATAATGGCGCGATTGGGTGAGTAAATGATATATTGTAATATTAATTTTAAAGTATACCAGATGGTGAATATGCAACGCGTCTAGGAAAGATTTGTTACTAATCGAACCTAGAGAGGTTCAAAAACCTATTTATTTCAAGTAGTATGAATCCGTTTTTTTTAAGGCCACCTCTACGAAGCCGAACCCTAATCCCGTGACGAATATAGCTGTCTTAGAAACTACTAACGAAAGTTGATAAACGCAGGCATTTCAGAGATACGTCGATTTATCAACAATAATACTGATTATAAATAACATTAAAACGAATTTACCGCGTGAAGTTTGTAGCAGCTGACGTTTCGGCGATGTTGCAACCACTGATATTTCTATTAAGGAATGCTAATATTTTAAGAATAAAAATTACTACATGATGCCACATCATGAGTGACAACGTTCCTTTAACGAAAAGAAATAATAAATACAAACGCTGCATACAAACGTTGACTATGAAGTGATAGACAAATATACCAATATAATATACACGTATTCATAGAGAGAACCTTACAAATGATAGAAGAAAAGAAAATCATGCACTCTGCACTCCTACTTATTCCTAATTACACGTTTTGCTAGAGATTTCTTGGACTCTTAATTAACCCACAGGTTGGAACATTATTTTTTAAAGTGGGAGGCGCGATACCCAAGGACGGCGTGAAGGCACTCCAAGGGGAGAATTCCATGCCACCAAGGCGTATACTGACATGTTGCAATTTTGGAAAGTTACAATTTTAGCACAGCCATACAATTACCTTGTCTTTCCAAATTATTGGCAATCTCAAAAGAAACGAGCTCTATGGAGGTTTTTATGATACCGATATTAAGAGAAACACATTAAATCATGTGCAGTACCTTAATGATGAGTTCAAGCGTAATTTCCTAACTCACGCGATATAAAATATTAAAGATTATCGACGAATCCATTTCATGTTAACATATGTAGATGCGCTTCCACAAACATTTCAAGAGCAAGCTTTCGAAATTAAAAACGATTCTGCTGCCAAATACGATTTTGAAAAGATGGATAAAACGTTCATCTAGATTAAGTATTTCAAAGTTTATCACTTCATAGCAGAGCAAGCGTGTTTATATATACTTTTTTTATGCACTTATTTGTGCGAAAAGGTATTTTCATAAATTTTAGCAAATGAAACGAAGTATAAAAGCAAACTCAATTTTGCTAATGAACGCTGTGAACTTTCTTCAATTTAACCAAGAATTGAAAATTATGTTAAATATTTGCAAGCTCATCCGTCCCATTAATTGATTTGTTTTTTTTACCACTTGTATGTAATTTGACCACTTGTGTGTGAAGCCTATCTGATTTTTATTACTTTTTTAACGACTGTGCAACAAAAAAGCTGCGTTCAGGGTTCATCTATATATGTTTTTCGTTTCTTTATTTCACTAAAACTTCTAAACGCTTGAACCGATTTTAGTGGTATTGTTAAAATCGTTATGTCGTCCCGAGCGTCATAGGGTACCTTAACTATATAAATATCAAGTAAGTATTTGTCTAAATGTCCAAATGTCAATAAATTTACATAAATGTATCGTGTTTAGTGTCAAATTAAAGGTCTGATTGAGTACATTACGGATATATGCATGTATCTAAATGGGTAAAAACATACACCACAAATATTTAATAAAAAACTGTAATCAAAATAATTACAAGTAAAGTACTACAAATGATTCCAGAAGCTAAGGTAAAATCGGGTACCTCAATGAAAAATATATTTTTGAATAGCTTAGACCTTCAGGATAATGGTTGATTATCGGCAAAAATCGCTCAATACATGGGAAGGGGGTCAAATCGCTCAATACATGGTAAGGGGGTCAAATCGCTCAATACATGGGAAAGGGGTCAAATCGCTCTCATCAATTTTGTTTACACTAATAAACACTAATTACATCAAGCGACCAGAAATGGTATTAATGTAAAAAGATAGTTCGAAAGAGTACATACAAATGAGTATAGAGGGCGTTAAATTTTATATAATTATTTTAGGTTTCAATCAAATGTCATTAAGATAATGAAAGATGCATTGCATCAATGTATCAAATATAAAGAATCAGTCTTATTTTGTTGTTATGTTCAATACTTTACTCGTCCCCTCTACCTTGCTATAAATACAATTATTCACTTGCTGTAACGGCAGTCGTGTTTTTTATTCTTTTTAATATACATATTTACTTGTTTACACTTATATGATTAATTTATGATTGGAAAGGGGCGGGGGCATTTTTTTTGGCAGCAGGGTTAAGGCATAAAAAAATACTTTGGGAATTCCCGGGTTTAAAGAACGTGTGAAGAAGACGTGTCAATTTAGCTTCGCAAGTAAAGCCTTTGTACGTCATCCGCGAGGGCCTAACTACGAACATTCATATAATATCCACAGACTCTCTTTTCTCAGTCATTTCAACTGGCATGATGTAGTGTATAGCCCGCTTTATACACACGAACAATAATTTAAAAAATAAAAAACACGTCTGCTGTTACAAAAAGTGAAGTATTTTATTTAGAATTATTAGAAACAATTATAACAATATTCCTTATATTATAATAATATTGTTCTTATAACAATATTCCTTAAAACAAAATTCGATTTACGGAAGCTCCGTTATGGCCCCGTTGATGAGTGTCATCTTTATAAACATCTAGTGCTTATAGACGATTGCGCTATCTTTGAGTCAGTCTAAGGGCCCAGTCTGATTAATTTTGATTATTTACTTTTTAATTTTTAATATCTAATATTTATATAAATATAATTTATCTTTTAGGAATCTTGATACCTTTTGATGACTTTTAATTAGTATATTCTTATAGTTTGAGACTTTTATTCGTTATGTCCTTAACTATATAAATATCAAGTAAGTATTTATCTAAATGTCCAAATGTTAATAAATTAACATTAATATATCGTGTTTAGTGTCAAATGAAAGGTCTGATTGAGTACATTCCGGATACATGTTAGTAATTTAGTCTCGTTATCATTTAATCAATATATAAAAATGCGGAAAATGAACTCTCCGCTAGGTGATCATCTCGCTTTTAGCTAATTATGAAGCACATACTACTTGATAATTACATTCTTCATGTTTGTATTTTAAGACACCCACATTTTGGTGAATGTCGGCAAACAAATTAAAATAAATAAAATTTTATTTTTGTTAACTAGTTATGTTGCTTTCTATGTGACATCATAGAATATCAGGTAAACTGAATCAATAGAAGTCCTGTAAAGATTGATGGGATTCTAACATCTAAATTGATTTCTTTAAAAGATAGGTAATCAATCTCGAGATTAGGTAGTCCTTAAAACCAACTACCAAATGTTACTAAAGAGGGTTAGCTGTAACGGCAGAGGGTAATCTGTAGCCACCCTCGCTTTCTGGTTTGTAAAATGCATGCTATATACTCTGTATGTAATATGACACACATATTGCTGTTGCCTACGCAGTTGAGACAGGTGCTCACAAAATAATGTGTCGCTGAGCTTTCAGCTCAGCAGCTGATGGCGTTACCTGACGACATGACATTAACGAACGATTCTAATTTCTGACACTGCTTTAGTCCGGGAGCTTCTTGTAGTTTAACCTGCGTCATCGTGCATACGATTTAAACAATATGAGAGGAGACATTATTTATTTATTAAAATTTCAAATTCCGATTGTACAACCTTAGAATAATGCGTCTCAGCCGTACAAAGAAAGGACCTAACTAAATATTCTAATTAGATTCGATATGTACCTATAATATGTAATTGTTCAAACTTAAATGTTATTTACTTAAATGCTAATATGGATACCGGGAGATCAAGGCATACCCGGTAACGAAGAGGCCGACAGACTGGCAAAACTGGGCACACTGGAATGCCCGGTGGAGCCAGTTGTTGGAGTCCCCTTCGCTATAGGTAAGAAAATCATCAGGGACTGCTTGGAGCAGGAATATCAGGTAACCTGGAAACAGAGCCAAGGATGTCGCCAGGCAAAAGCCATGATGTAGCAACCACTTCCAAAGAAAACCAAGGCCCTACTTGACATGAGCAAGAAGAACCTTACAACCAATATCGGTCTGCTCACCGACCCTTAGAGCACATAAATTCAACCTTAGCTTGACCGAGAGCAAGGACTGCCGAATATGTGACGAAGAACCTGAAGACAGCATACACATCGTTGGTCGCTGCCCAGGCCTCGCCACAAAAAGACACAGTTTACTGGGACGAGCCTTTCACGAACCCAGCGATCTGCCCAACTTAAAGGTCAGTGATCTGCATGGACTGGTAAACAGTACAGGGCTACTAGCAGACTACTGACCCAACAACAATCTTAAAGATCTTATAGATCCAGGTGACATCAAGGGCTGAAAACAACCCTCCTACTCCGTTTACTACTACTACTACTACTTAAATGCTTTATGGATTATGCGTCTATACGGACATTTCAATAATCAAACAACCCTTTAAATATATATTAAGATTTATTGAAATAATATTGATTGCTTCACATTTTTTTTAAATATTTAAAAAAATATATAAATAGTTAACTGTAATAGTAAAATTTCCTGTATAGCTTTACTTGTATTTTTTATATATAAATGTATTTATATAACTTTTATTATTATTTTTTTTAACAAATATTGATATTTACGTTAATTTATTTTCAATGTGATGTACTTCCTACCACATACATGCAAGAGTAACTCAATATAACAAGTCAGACTTAGAACAGGCTTCCGCCTAGTTAGGCGACTTATAACCATGTCACTATACATTAAGTTTTGTATTCATTTTTGTAAATTAACATTCTTTAAAGTTGCGTTATTATATTTAAAGATAGTCGAAATATTATTGTATTATTGAAATTGCATTCATTTGCATTACCTACTTGTAATGAAATGATAACGGTATATTTTCAAAATTGGTATTCTACACATACTATGTAGGCTCATACTTTACCTAGGTAAATGTTGATATTAACACATCCAAGAGCGGTTTATCCGCCAATTGGACAAGCATATATTATTTCAATGTAATTGCAATGGGCTCCCATACTACTTGTAACCCGGACGCCATTTTGCGCCTGCTAATTTTAACGTTTGCATCATTTTATTAGCAGTAATGCGACTAACACAAGCGTTGCAATTGCCGTAGCAGCTGCTGTGCTCCCCCCCCCCCCCCCTCTCCCCACTCTCCCCCATGATTCCAGCCTCGTAGAGCGTCCAGCTTTCAGAGTGCGACCTCGCGAAAACAGAGTCACGGACGGCGCTCCATGCAATTTATAGATAGCCGTGATTGTAATACGCCAGAAATAGCACAGCCACGTGAACAATTCAGTAAGATAATCGGCAGTATCGTAAGGGGGCTGCAATGTATAGAGTAGGCTGGACGCAGGTCATATATCTGAGTATGATAAAATATCTGGCTTGTAAAAGACAAGACATTTTAAAATATTGGACATTATAATCTAACCTGGACATATTTGAATGTTATATTATATTATTATTATAATTTTATTTATTATTATTATTTTTGTTTGTTTTAACGTATATTAAGAGATAATTTGTTTTAGTTTTAACACTATTTTATCTTAGTTAAAAGTAAAATGCAGGACTATTTTGTTTAAAATCCTATTCTAATTTTGATTATTTTAAATTGTTTTGTTTATTATTCTGATTATAATTTATTTGATGACATTTTAATTTTCC
The DNA here is from genome assembly GCA_944548615.1 of Micropterix aruncella. Taxonomy (NCBI): domain Eukaryota; kingdom Metazoa; phylum Arthropoda; class Insecta; order Lepidoptera; family Micropterigidae; genus Micropterix; species Micropterix aruncella. The sequence goes on along the minus strand of OX155955.1, from coordinate 23,291,940 downwards.
ACTTCTAACTTTAATTTAACTATTTAGTCATTTTTAATATGATTTTGCAATTCTATTATTTTGTGCATAAATGGAATATAAGCCATTTTTATAAACACGGTATTGTTGCAAACACATCCAAAAATAAATGTTTACCTTAGAACAGGTCCCGGCCTAGTTAGGTGACGTTGCCGCTAGACTATGCGATGTATTCTTTTTTCTGCTTTTGATTCAATTTTGTAAGTATTCTTGTGCATAATTCCTACGCTGAAATCGTTTACTCTTATTTTTTTAATATTTGCATTACTTATATAAATATATATGAAGAGACGATGGCTGGTGAAATTGTAAACTTCGGAAATATACACCACACCCAGCCCCGGATGACAAAAACTTGACATTAGCGCCCTTCCATTTCTGCATTTGAGAGTAATGATTTTACAACACCCACAAAACACATTTTCTAGGTGGGATTTTTGTGACCGCGAGAATAAGAACCCTTAAATTTGCAATCTTTATTACCTATTTAACAATAACGGTTCCTTATGTGTGACGTTAATATAATACATACTACCACTGTAGAAAACGCACATGCCAGACTGTACACATACCTTCAATCCTTCAAGGTCCCAATAAATTTTACTACCTAATCTTGCTACTACGTCCAGCTTTCCTTCTCGCGAAAGTATCTATTACCACATCAAGCAATACTGGCACGTTTCAAGGAGTAGTTGTTAACAACAAAAAAAAACAACGCTAATTACACCCACACCTAATCAGCCACACACTTAAATATTGTTCGGCCGTTCGGGTTTATTCGGCTGCGCTCGTGTCCCCGTCCGTCTGTGGAAAGGATTTTTTCTAGGCGTGACGAGAATTCCCCTGGCAGAGACATCATCACACACAAACAAAGCGCAAGACTTCGAAAATCAACTTAGAACGCATTCCAAAATCAAATCCGGGGCTGACCACACCACGAACTGGTTGGAACATGCTGTTCGGCTCATTCGGTTAAATTTAGTTTTATTTTTTCAAAATGTCACATGAAATCAAATGCGCATAATATTAATTCCTTACCTACACATGTACCTAATTGCCGTTTCTTTTCAATCTGGCCACTTTGAACTTGGGGCAACTTAATTTTAATTGCCAATTTAAATAATTTTTATTCAAAACCATGTTAACTTTTCCTTTGATTTTATTTCAACTTATCCAGTGGGTATACGATCCTACTCTTGGATGCGTCATTATAATTTAACATTTAAATAATAATTTAAATAAAAGAAAATAAAGTATAGCAAAACTAGGGTTGTCAGTTTTGTATCGAATGACTTTAAGTATGAAGGACATAGTCAAAAATTCCCTTCTAAGACAAGCACTATAGCCAAGCGTGCCTAGAATAGACGAACTAGGTTACAGAAATGGATAGTAGCCATATTGTACATACTTGCTCTCCTCTATCTCGTATTCTTCCAATCAACACGATGCTATCTCAACGAGCTTTTCGAACCATTAAGTTCCCACGGTCTCATACTTCGGTCAGCCTTTGACATTATACCCAAAATTCCTCGTCACAATACTGATTTCTACTCCTACTCTTTCTGTGTCCATGGTGCAAGACTCTGGAACGATCTCCCAGCAAATATACAAAATTCGCCTTCTTTAGAATCATTCAAGACTCACCTCAAAAAGTATTACTTTCTAAAAAGTAACCCGTTATTCCGTTTCTCTCTCTCTCCTCCCTCTCCCGATTTCCACTCTTTGTGCATTCTTCGTTTTAACCCCTCAAATGAATGGCGATTAGCTCGGGTTGCCTACGGCAAAATGTTTATAAATTTATATTTACATTTACATTTACATTTACATAGAGCGGGGTTTACTATAGAGCTATAGCATTACTATAGAGCGGATTACTATAAAGCGGCGCACATTTACATTTATATTTACATTTATATAAATTTATATACATTTTGTATACATTTTGCCAAGGCATCCCTTAAGGGACGCCTCACATTTGAGGGGTTAAGTATAGTCGTATATATTTTCCGCAAAAACTTATTAGTTTAATAATCTATATTTCCATAACGCGCCCATATACTACTACACTGTATGGTTAGGTTAGTCGCAAAATATTGCCATATGTCAATAATCTCGCCTTTTTGTATTTTATTTTTTTAGTGCAAAAAAAGTATATTCATATTGCTTAAAATACAAAAACCGTAAAAAACACTCTCCAGCTTAAGGACATAAGAATCTTTATGAGGATCCCAGATAACTGCATTGATATCTTTCTTGTAACACTCGAGTTGTACAACATCAGCTTAATCCAAATTTGTTTGGATTGCTTCATCAAAAATCCTATCACAAATGGTACGACCCGAAAATTGTTACACACCGTCAAAAAGCGCAAGATTGAATATCTGGGGCACGTGCTGCGGCATGGCAGATATCAGCTGCTTCAACTGATATTGATGGGCAAAATTGAGGGTAAACGACGCCGTCGAAGAGGGAAAAAGTCGTGGTCGTGCAATTTCAGATAGTGGACCGGGATCACCAGTACGGAACAACTTTTCCGGATGGCGCAAGACCGACAAAAGTATTCAGAGCTAACCGCCAACCTCCAGTAATGGAGAGGCAGATCGATGAGAAGAATAAGAATCACAAATCCTAATATTTTGAAGCGATTCTTCTCTTATTTTTAGTAACTGCTCTTATTTTTAGTAATTATTTAAAAAAAATATATGTGACATTGTTCATTCATCGCTGAAATCTTCTTTTTATTATTATTTTACTGTGCAATAAATAATATTGCTCGTAGCTAATTAGATTTTTTTAACATATTCACACATTAATTAATGTAACGTTTTGTATAAAGAATGACCGCCCAAGCACAACCTATGCTTAGTTGGGCGACATCGCACAGTACCTATATATCATTTAATAATTGAATTTAATTTCTTGCTTATATATTAAGTAATATACTATGTATAATATTTAATGTTTTAAATTGTAAATAGTAATATTGGTAGATTGCTTTTAATTAAATTAAATTAAATTAAATTCTTTTGGCCCTGCAATTAAATTTGGTTCACCCCTGAAATTTGATAATACATTTTGTGTGTCCAAGCTAAAAATATTTATATATGACTAATAAAATGATTAGCCATTGGCAATTCTTCCCGTGAATCATTCAGCGGCCGATGGGTGCCAGAAAATTAAGCGTGACAGTGACAATGACACGCTTTCGAGTGACCTGTTCAGTTCAGTGTTACGTGTGGGAGGTAAATTGACAACAAACATGACTGAAAAACAAAACAAAACAATAATCTCCTTCTGTACACTTTGAAAAAACCGATCTTTCATTAGGATAAGGAAGCAAATGCCAAGAAAGATTTTTTCGTTTTTCGAAATTCATTTTTGATTTTTTCAGGAAAACGCAAGACGCTTCGCGCCAGTCTTGTATTGCGAGGTCTGACTAGCTCAAGCGTAACATTGGATTTCATGTATTTTTGCATTTCCTGAGACATCTTTCTAATTGTTTTAGTGACAAAAATGCAATAATTTTAAAACCCACTGTATGCTGGTAAGCACTTAAGTTTCATACAAATTTTGCCAAGGCTTAGAATTCCTTCTCGTTTTAACATAAAGTTATAGGAAAGCTATAGATAGTAACTTTTTATATTACTTTTGCGTTACTTTTACGTTACCGCTTGCAAAATAGCATGTTACGTAACATAAAAGGCGAATAAAACAAAAAACCGTAGTTCTATTATTGATATTTATGGTCTCTATTCTAAAATCGACATTCCAGTATCCTCACCTCATAATACGAACTAAATCAATAAGCGTAAACACGTGTTGAATTTCACTAGGACTACAAACACAACTGGGTGTTCAAAAATGGACATTATTTTTTGTATGGAAATATATTTTTTCATCATGACTTTTAATTTTTATCATTAAAATGCAATGCTTACTATTGAATTAACGTATACATTTAGCAAGCTAATATATCAATGCCCACGATCGGAAACGAAAACTCAATAGAATATCGATATATTATTTCTTTGTATGACGCCAGACGAAAAAAAAAGTGAAAAATTTTGGCTTTACCCATATAATAGTCAGAAATTATATATAATAGTCAAATCAGAAAAATATAAAATTGTAAATAAAATAGTCCTGTATTTTACTATTGCTTGCTTAAACAAGCACATACAAAATTAACTGTTACTCTTTCAACAGGTCCCGGCCTAATTAGATGACATTGCCACTGAAATATACGACGTATTTGTTTTCTGGTATTGACTCAAAGTTAAAAATATTTTTGTGCATTTGTCCTGTTCTTTAGTGTTAAGTTCTGAAATTGTAGACTAACAGAACATATTTGGATTGCTACAATAAATAAAAAAAATAAAATCATTCTTGCTCAAGCCGCAAGGAACCGCCATCGGCCATTCAGCCATCTCGCTTATGTTTCCCCTTTTCCTCACGGGTTTCTTTGCTATGAGCCCGTGCATCATAGGTACATCATACGTACGAATCGTTACGTCGATTGATGTTCCTCCCACGGGCAGAGCTGTCGCACCTGTAGAGTGGCTCCCGAATTAGCCGGCAGCAATTTTGCCGAATATTTCCCCGACGAACACCGACACCAGAGGATCAGCCGCTCGCGACCTTGATATTAGCCGCGCAGTCGGCCATTATGACGTCATTGGCGGGAATAAAGGACGCTTTTGTTTAGCATCCAAGGAAACCCTTCGAAGCTATTCTTATAACTCGAGAGTTTGTGACATTTATGTAATAGTTTTGCCAGTTGTTTACTTTAACCGCCCTACCTATAAGAACCAAGGTGATACGTTCGATTATCGCCCGAATGCAACAAAACGTATTCCGTACGGTTAGTTAAAAAAAACGAAACCTCAAAGCGTACGTGCAACGTCAAGTTGTTTGTACGATTCTAAATACAAAAAAGAGTCATAAATAGGTCCATTGTGTAAAAAAGATTTTATGTATATTGTAAACAAGTATTGTTATTAAGAAATGTAATGAAAAACCCAACGATTTTTATTTTTGAATAATAACCCAAAGATAGGGCGGTTAAAAAATACTTGCTAATTAATTGTCTAATTCAATTGATTATAAAGCGTTTTAGATTTCTCAAAATCGTACTATGATTTAGCAACCAGGATTTTACTACGAAACGCAACTCTCTCGACTGTTAGTCAGAGTGCAAAGTCGATTGGCTTATGCCGCACGGTGCGCAGACCGTCCAGGAGCACCAGAAGGTTGATTCCTAGGGGAAACTAGCCATAAGGCTAGAGTCCTACCCGGGCTCGCACTTCATGCGTGGAGGCCGCCGGATGGGTGTTGACCCGTGAGTGTGACCAACCCTGAACAGAATGGGTCATCGTGGCCAAATCAGCAAGCCCTTGCTGAGTTGCTGAATGGGCCCCCATTAGCTCCCCACTAGCATGATCAGACAGATCTCAGAGCCTTCTCACGAATGGACACTAAATGTTTTCAAGAACTATTGAATATTATGGTGATACAAATAATTGAAAAACTGACCCTAATAACGGAAGCATAAGTGTTAACAATCAACTGTTACTTTACCAAATTGAGCCACTGGAGTTAGTTATAAATATTTGAAATATAGTGCAGCTAGATCACCACAATTTAAAATGAAAAATGACTATTTTATTTAAATAGACTTAAAAAGTAACAGCAAAATTGCCTCAATTGCCCAACACTTGCCGCAATTTCTAGGGCGTAATCCCGGGAGGGGAACAAAGCAATCGTAGGTCGGCTGAAATATTGGGGCAATTTACCTATACACATTTCAATCCGCAACGGCAATTTCAGATTGCCTCGTCAGTAGATGCTTTAAGATAGGTTTCTCATTATCCTCTTTGGGTCACTCTACTATGGTCGGCCCTTTAAAGAAAATTAAAAGTTTAATAGAAATATCTCATTTAAATTAACTTAATTTAACTGCATTGGTAAAACCACTGACGCTAGGACAACATATTATAAGCATAGACAAACTGGCAAAATATATAGGTATCTGGTGCTATTTTGTAATGCAAAACAGGCGAATCGCTTTTTTCGAATCTTGCTACTGGGAAAACAACACACAAATTTTCAAATAGGACTACTTAGCAGCAAATAGGACTACTTAGCAGTGGAGTATTAATATATACTTTTTATGTATCTTAATTGTGCGCTGGTTTAGGTAATATGGAGTTGACAAAATTCGCCTGTTTTGCATTGAAAAATAACATTAAGGGGAGGGCGAGGGATACATGCGGAAGCGCCAAATATACACAGGAATAATAAAAATAAAAGATTAAATACACATGTTGGAACTATAAATGTTATAGTACCCTAATAGTTAGATAAAGGCCCAACGTTTTACTTAATTAGTTATATTTAATAAACTTTTATATCTTATGAGTAATACGCGAAAAATATCGATATAGCCAAAATGGACGTAGGATTTTTAGATCATTATTTTTAAAGATAACATATCTTTGTCAATTTTAAAGCCAATGAACCCTCTAAAAGAGATAAAAACTATCAGATTTCCTTAGGTTTTCCGTAAAATTCAACAAAGATAATACCAAAAAATAAAATTGACATAAAATCAAAATAATGCTTTTTTGCTGAATTTAAAAAACCTTGTGGACTATGAAAGGTTTTTAATTTATTTAAAATGTTCTTTGATTTATCAACTTTGACACTAATTGAGTAACGTTTGAAGACAAATGTTACAAAAAGAATAAAAAACTGCCGTTAGAGAAAGTGAACTATTATATATATAATTATTTTTATTACGTTTTTTTATGAAATATTTGTGGTTCATGTATTTATCCATATAGATACATGTATATTTCCAGAGTGTTCGAAATCGGACCATCAATTTACACTAAACACGATATATTTATGTTAATATATGAAGAACTACTCGATAAGCTAGATAGGATTCAAAACGCGTGTATTCGCTTTGTTGATACCCTGAAGAAGTTTGATCACATATCAAACCTTCGCAGGCAAATAGAGTGGCTACCCATTAGACGATGTCGGGAATTTCACATACTCGCCCTACTCTTCCGCGTACTACAGTCAAACTGTCCTACTTATTTGTATAATCTCTTCTCTCCGCTATCATCCCATGGTCTCCCATTGCGCTCTCAGGAAAATCTATTACTGGCTATACCTCAGCATTCATCAACTTTCATGTCTAGGTCTTTCGCAGTGCAAGCGGCCCGTCTCTGGAATTCCGTGCCTTTACCGATATAAGACAACTTGAAAACCTGAGCGGGTTTAAAAATTCTTTGAAGAGACATTTACTCAACTTATGAATTCCCCCCTCCCCTCCCGTCTCCTTTGCTTGTCCTTATATTTCACTCCTCCCTTCAATATCGAGTTGGCATACGTTACTAATCACTGAATTATATTTTATACTATGATGACTTTTTTGTAAGTGTATTTATTTATTACTTGTAAATTAATTTGCCCACATAAACCTTCAGTCACAATAACCCTGGCGGTATGGTCGGTAGATATTGCCACTTGGCAATAGGCCCACCACATTGTATTCTTTTGTGTGTGCAATAAAGCTTTTCAAACAAACAAAATTTATTGACATTTGGATATTTAGACAATTACTTACTAGAAATCTGGAGAGTTAAGGTACCCTATGCTACTCGGGATGACATAAAGATTTTAACAATACCCCAAACTTTTAAATCGGTTCAAGCGTTTAGAAGTTATTGTGGAATAAAGAAACGGAAAACATACATAGATGAATCTTGAACATATGTATTAAACTCCTTTTTTGTCGGGCAGTCGTGTAATAAAATGGTAAGAATGTGAGATCATTAAAAGAATTATTGAAAGTTTTCACTGTTTCACCAGGTATTAATACTCATAGTGTTTAAGAATTTTACAGAATGACACTTTAATCAAAGTTTTTTAGGCTATCTACCTATCGATGTATTAATATAAATTAAATAATTAGTAATATTCCTGCAAAACGAGACTACGAGGTGATGTTTTTCGGGTTCATATTATGCCGTTCGGTCAACCTTTCGCAATATGGACAGTAACGTAGTAGCAAGCTGTTGACGCCAATCTCCTTAATATAGACGAGAGCGCGTGATAGTATTTGTTTTGGCACGTTGAGAGACAAAAGCTTGAAATGGATGCCGGTGATGCTCGTCGATGAAGATAAAATTTACAAAAAAGTAGATCCCGTAGCTTTGATAAAGAAAAGAAACCAGAAAATAATATTTTAAAAGAAACGAAATCATTAGAAATCATCCTATTTTCGGTAAGACCTCCTATCATTAGACTGGTCACAGCTAAAAGTAACTTACGCGAGCCTCTACCAAGTTTGAACAATTACAGGTTGTTGAGCCCTTTGACTGCTCTCACCGGGATCGGGTGTCCGACGGGCCAGGTAGACGACATCAGCTCAACTCTGCAAGGGCAATTTTTAGACTCCCCAGAATTCGCCAGATACAAGACTGATTTTGCAGAGTTCACTGCCCAGGGCTCGCCCGAGATAATTCTTCGATTGAATTCACCCTTTCCATAGGAGAATCCCATTATTACACACAATTAAATTACTAAATTCAATATGATGTTATGAATGCTTTTTAGTGGTCTTGGCGGACGTGCGCGAGACATGTTAAACGAACAGAATGAGCTGAAATGTCACTGCTGATAGATTTATATTAGCAATTAAATATCAACATTAAGAACTGCATTACACTGGACTTGCGGCCAAAGGTGCTTGTAACCATTAAGCCCCCCATCCATTTTGAATGTCCGAAATTATCTTGATGGCGTCAATATGGGCTTATATATTTAATGGAGGTTATATCTTTAATGTTTATGTCAATATGGGCTTATATCTTTAATTTTTCTACTATATAATTGTTTAAGCCGTAGCATAATTGAATATAACTCGGTCATCTGGTGTACAATTGAAAACAAATACAATCAGATGGTAGAGCGTATTCAAAGAAATTTTTGAAGATATATTTATTACAGAAAATACAATATTTAGCCATACTTATTTCCGTCCGATTTTGTGCTAGTAATGGTAGGATACAACTGTCTTGAAACGCGTCGATATATTTCCCTAATTATATTTGCATATAAATTAATTCAAGGAACTATTTATTTGCCATGGATACTATGTAAGTTGAATTGTACGTACCGGTAAATTACACGGCGAGGAGATCGCATATATTGTTTAATGTGCCGTACCATCGTACAAATATTTTTGTAGACAGGCCAGTGGGAAGGGTTATAGCTCTTCTTAATTCATTACCTACAAAAATAGACATCTTTTGTATATACCTTTGGCAGCTAAAAAGGCAACTCCCTGCTATCTCATGTTTATCATAATCTGTCTTTTATTTAGTTTTATATTTTTATGTTTTTTTCTTGTTCAATGTTAGCATTAATTTAGTTATGTAAGTCATTTATTTTTAGACTTACACTCTAGCTTTAATATTCAAGGGCGAATTGGATTCGTCTGTAATGCTCTCGAATAATATTTGAAAGTAATAAATAAATAAATAAATAACCCCTCAAATGAATGGCGATTAGCTCGGGTTTGCCTACGGCAAAATGTATATAAATTTATATTTCCATTTACATTTACATTTACATAGAGCGGGGTTTACTATAGAGCTATAGCATTACTATAGAGCGGATTACTATAGAGCGGCGCACATTTACATTTATATTTACATTTATATAAATTTATATACATTTTGTATACATTTTGCCATAGGCATCCATTATTGGACGTCTCACATGATAAAGATCTTGAAGAGAGCGGGAGGCAGGTGATAGTACGATTGAAAGTACTGTGGCTCCATTGTACCATCTATTTTAGAAAGCATGTACTTACAAATGAGACACCAGATAATAAAAAGTTTGAGAAGCGACCAAATTGTGGCCAGATGTAAACCGCTTCACCTAAAGCTGTTGCAAGCCATCGAAACCGTTGGCTATCTAGTGTAGTGTCCAATTACCACTGTATGTTACAGATGATTACAAAAAAAAAAGAAAAAATACTTTGTGGCTGATTGAAACCGGCATCCCTGCTGTTCCATCCCTGTGGTCATGTTTATTGGTCATATTATCAACAATTATGAATTCTTATCAAAATAAGTAAATTTATCGTCTTAAGTGTTTAAAACAAAAGACTTTTCCCTTTTACTGCATAAATTTCCCTTTTACTGCAGACATGGATAAAGAGATAATACGACATAGGTATGGAACCGCGACCGTATCTCGGGTTGGAACTCCTGAAATACAATATATTTTGGTACCAAATAATAACATTACATCTAATATAGTATACAGAGAAGTTTTGAACAATTAAAATAAACATAATTTATTCAATCATAATCATTTCATTCACTCATTTGAAACCCGGTAATATAGCCAAATTGGCATGCAAATACATACATACATATGCAGTAAAAATATAACCGTTCTTTTGGCAGTCAGGAAATAAATCATAGCACTCAGTACTAACCGAACCACACTCATAATTTCATCACAAGTAAAAATGTTTACCGCCCAACGAAGTGGACACTGGTCAGCTAGTTACTAATAAATATATGTGCATAAAATACAATATTTCTTACATTGAAAAAAATATTATGTAAATATTATAATTAGGTTAGGTTATGTATATGTATAAATGTATATATGTAGAAATAATAATCTTTATTAGTCATAAAATAAATATAGGTAGGTATCATAGATTTTAATTTGAGTTTCAAATTACGTGCGCCTTTCGTACGGGCATTATCTTAGTTAAGTAATTTTTTTGTATAAAACTTTTGTGCTATTTCCTCTCGAAATAAGGGGTTATTATTATTATTATTATTATTAAGGGAGTTCTTGCTATTCACCCGCTTCACTCAGATCATGGACCAATGATCGTTTGCTAAAATCGATCGGAACCCGTTTTGCGTAACTCTTTGCGAGGTATCTCTTACGAGGTATATAAATATACGCTAAAGCTAAAAGTCTAGGAGTCTAGTCGCCTTCGCTGTAGTTTCATTTTTCCGGAATATATGCAGTTTACTTAAGTCTACCATATTTATTTTGTATGGCGACTTGCATTTTGTGTGATTCTTAAAAATCGAAAGACTCAAAAGTGGAAAGACGAAATAAAAACGAAGACAGAAGAACCTTAAAGACCTACGCACACTTGAAGTAAACGACTTGAAAACAAAAGCCAAGGATAGGTCGAAGTGGAGCAACATACAATTTTTGGCGAAGATAAGACTCACAATAAGTCTTAGCACTAATGATGACGATGACTTCCAACAACATGAGTGTTTGCAATCACGTGGATTGCTTCTCGTGAGTTTGTCTATAAAAGATCCCGGCGCAAATCTATTTCGGATTAGTCTAATGCGAGACTTTCTTTCGTTGTGCGAAAATACGGAAGAAGAATTCTGCTTTGTAGAGATCTAAATGTATATAATTGGAATATTTTTTTTAACTACCGATAGAGCCAAATAGTTGTTAATGAGGGTTTTTAAAAATACTAACATTACCCACTGATTATGAATTGATTATAAATAGATGATTATGAATTGTTTAAAAAAGCTAACAACCTACCGAAATTTAGAGGTTAGACGCTTCTTTAAATGCCTATATCTCACTTATTTACAGATATAGAACACAGATTTTTGCAGTTTTGGAATCAGTGTGATGAATTTAGTGAAGTGACATTAAAACATTTTTAATGTAGAAGAGTTTGCTGAACTGCATAAATACAATTTTCCGTATCTGTATCATTTAGTTAGCAAGTCTGTTTATAAATAAACTGGCGTAACGACTCATTCGACCACTTTGACATTCGCGAATGTGACGGAAAATCCATTTCGGTCCGTGTCAACGTTCTCATGCGCCGAGCGCGCGGCGAGCACATTGAAGAAGGTGGGCTGACCGAATAGGTGACACTTGCAGTGCCAGTGGAGCAACTCATCGGCCGTCCGGAGTCCGAATTGCGCGCTAAATGTCAGTGGAGCGACTTGCCACTTGCGACTTGCATACCGTAGCGAAAGCAGCATTCGCGAAGTACCTATAACTGTGTGCCGCTTGCCGCATTCGAGTGCTTCGACTCACCGGTGCAGTAGTCTCTTTAGCTTACGGGGACGGTAATACACTGTCACTACCGGACGGCCTTTGAAGTTTAATTACCCGCTAAGTGTTGGTTTGTCAAAAGTGCGACTAATTATTTCAAGATGGTTGTGACTCAAAGGTAAACGACTAAATTTATTTATGAGATATGATTTACAAAGGTGGTCAAATTATCATACTCAAGCTCAAATGTCAGTTCTAATTTACATTTTTTTAAATTATTGGAATATATGCATTTCTCAGCCTTTCTAAAAAAACTACTAGATTCGATCATCATTATGATAAATGTTATAGAAAAAAGTAAATATATTTAAAAGAATAAAAAACACGACTTCCGTTACAGAAAGTGAACTGTTGCATTTAATATTTGTAGTATATTTCCGGAATGTACTCAATCAGACCTTTCATTTGACACTAAACACTATATATTTATTTTAATTTATTGAGATTTGGAGATTTATGTAGACGACTATTTACTTGATGTTTAGACATCTACAGTACCCTATGACACTTGAGATGACATAATGATTTTTACAGTACCACATACTTCTAAATCGGTTTGAGCGTTTATAAGTTAAGGTGGAATAAAGAAACGGAGAACATACATAGATAAACACTGAACACATTACACCCCTTTTTTGTTGGTCGGTCGTGTAAAAAGCCTCGGAAACGAGACAAAAAACAACAAATTAAAAAAAAACACTTTTTAGTATTGTTTAAAAAAAGTAAAAATATACCACCATAAAGGTGTTTATGTATTATTTAAAAAAAACTAACTAAACCTACCGAAATGTATGGGTTTGGCGCTTCTTTCAATGCCTGTATCTCGCTAATTTATTGAGGCCGAATAAAGATTCTTGCAGATTCCGAATCAGTGGTGAATATAGTCGGGTGACAATAAAAAATCAACAATGTAGAGGAGTATAAATACTATCAAGACCCTGTGATATTTAATTTTATTGTATCAAAAGTATATAAAACATTTTTTTCTTTCTATTATTAAATTTAATATATATTCTAGAATTACCGTGATCGAGTTGAGTAAAGAGGGACTCCTTGAGTCCGCTGGGCTCCGAGATAACTTGAGGGCTCCGAGATAACTTGAGGAAAATAGTAGGTCTACCCACTGGGCAATGCCAACTTAACAAACATATGCACACATTAGCGATAGGCAACGACCCCGTTTGCAAGGTTTGTGTAATAGATGGTCGGTTGAGCATGTAATACGAACATACCTTTACCGGCTTTGGCTTAAAAGAAGTAAGAAAAAAATAGGCAGATACGGAGCTGTTATTGCTGATGTGTCAGCGTTTGTCCATCGTGGATTTCGCGACTGGCCTTCCGGGCCTTTTTGTAAATTTGTTGGTGGTGAACGGTTCCGTGCAGCTTGGGCCACAAGATCCATTTTGTTCTCGGATCGGCTCAACTCACGATTCAGCTCCATATAAGCTTCCTCGTGTGAAAGGCTACCCCGGGTAAGACTCCCCGGGCCTCAGAGCTGGTGGACCGGTTTCTCCTGGCGGGATTGCATCCCGGCGCCACTGGACGGTTTGCGCCCCGGTCGGCGAAGCCAATCGGTTGTGCATTCTGACTAATTGCTGAAGGGGTCTGGAGACTATGGAAATACACTGTTTCCTAAGCAGCGGGGTGGATGTTTCACCTGATCGCTAGAGGTAATTACAACAGGTAGAGGTTGCGTAAGCGACTTCGGACCCGTAACCAGTCGGGAGGACGGAGGTATCCTGAAAGTTAATTCCTGACAGAGATATCCTGCCAAAACTGGTAGCTAGGGGGTGAGGCTGCCCGCTGTTTAACTTTCCCGGTGCCTCGCCGTAAGGCGTTGGTCTCTAACGCGTTGCTGGTGAACTAGACAGTAGATTGTCTTGTCCCCAAGTCTTCTACGCTCATCCCACGGCTGAAAGAACGATCTATATCGTTATACCAGCCTGGGGTGACAGGTTCGTCCGTTTTAGTCGACACCGCCATCCTGGCCTTCCGGGTAAGCTGGTTTCAGGATCTATAATATGGACTGTCTAGCCATAGGTGTGTGATTAGATATTTCCGATTATATCGTGATCAACCCAGCGAATATAATATAGAAGGATTACCTTCATAAACAGAAAGAACCTATTAAAATTAGACTTCCATCCAAAACCTTTCCAGGAAATGCAGCAAAATATAAATTATTAACATATCGTACTTACTACAAATATTTTACATTTTAACAGTATAGTACTTCAAATAGTATTTTTAAAAAATATTCCATTTTTTACAATAGTACTTCAATAACATGATTTTGTAAAAATTAAAAAATGCCTTACAGTTTGGTCCTGTGCAAGCCAAGATCAGAACAGGCAGGGACGCCCTGCGCTGACTCGAGAGCTGTTGCGAAGCCTTTTACACGAGACGAACTCTGGTATACATTTGTTAAAGTGTATGAAATAATCAACAGTGTCCACAGTAAATTAGACTGTAGAGCGAATGAAAAATTATAAAGGAAAAAAAACGGAACAAAAATTCGTGCCCAAAGTCCGGAACCATAGCCCTTTCAAGAGAGTTTCCTCAGGACCCAGCTGCTTTGTATCCAGGGTAAGACGAAAATAAATCTCCCATCCAAGTGATAAAAGCAAAAGTGGAACGAACAACGAACAAGTTTTCCCTTTTACGTTTAAAGCCAAGGCGAAGGCGAATTACTATGGACCTTCGAAAGCGGCGACACAGAAACATAAATTAGTTTTTTTTGCACGATTGACATGCATTGATGCAGATCTGAGCAGGTTGCGGTAATGAAGCATAGATTGTGCACACTTTTATTCCCGCGCTATTGTGTAATTTTTTGTTGCTCAATAGAAAGCGAATATAAACAATGGTTTGAGTTAAATTGAATTGACGCTAATGTGCGAATTCGAAGTATTAAATCAGTGACTATTCCGCATTCAATGAAACTTTCAGGCATAGATAAATTATAAAGCAATGAGTAAAAACATGTCATATCAGACAAATTTTTTTTTGATGGGATGGTAACCACTTTAACACCAAATAATCATCATTATTATCGGTACGACACATTGTGAGTCTTAGCTTTGTCAAAAATCTACTTCCATTCCATTTTTTGGATTAGAATGATTCTAACATTACCATTTTTTAATAACGGTTTTATACCGAATAACGATATTTCGATCGTAATTTTGTCGAATTACACGGAATTTCTTTGATACTCCATTACTCGATTATATGTATCAACATTTTTCTTACGGTTAATACGGAAATAATAGTATACTGTAGCTTCAACATGATTCATGTGTCCGACTATAACCGTACGTATACTACTACATGCTGTCGAGATCATTAGGTCGCGACGTAATAAAATACCATTATGTTTTAACAATACGTCACGGTAGCTACCGTCACGCCAACGTTACGCGTCATGTTAATTCATACGTATGGACCACAATCCGATTCATCTGTGGTGTGTTAAAAAAATACGGTGAATGAATTGTCATAGCAGCAATGGCTGACGCTTTATCTATTTGATATAATACGTCCGATAGCCTGACTCTTTGAAATAGTTGGTGTAAAGTTTGAACAAGTTGTGACTTGTCAGCCGGATTCTGGAGACAGAAGAGTGAGGTCATGTTTTTCGTGTCTGTCGCGTTAATGTTGAAAAAAGTTCCAAAAAAACCAAAAGAATTGAAGGATCGTCCTGAAGTTGATTCTGACTTCGTAGCCAATATTATAACTGGATACATTTTGGATATCTCTGTAACAAAAGTGTTGCTAAAAATTAGTTATAATAGACAGATCGACGTGTACTTCATATCATTTGAAAGCGTATAAAAAAAGAATACACACCATATATGAGTGATACGTGATACCGGACTTTTTCTCTGTCAAGTATGTGCCTTTTACTCTTTCTAATCTGGCATAAATCGAATCGTTGTTAACCTACCTACATAAACATTACATTCCTGACAGATGTCATTCGTCTCAAAAACGGCGTTGCCATACTGACCAAGTATTAAAATCATCATTTGATTTGATTTTATTTCACAACATAAAATAAAAAATTAAAAATTAAATAAAAAGTAAATAAATAAATAAAAGATTGAATAACTTTTATTAACCAACTACTGATATCAATAATGGCTCCATATATACTCGAATGCAAAGGATGTAACCACGAAATCGATGATATCACGAAGCTAATGAAGTGTTCAACATGCAAAATGCCTTATCATATTCAATGCACAGACGTCAAGAAAGTTACGAAATCAAGCAGGACAACCTGGAAATGCCCAAAGTGCAACTCACCACCTCCCCTCGTGAGTCCTCAAACCGTCAGCGCTAAAAACGTATGCAGCAGTGACCCCAACATTTCAGTACGTTCTACAAGAGTATCTCTGAATCCAACTAGATCGTCCTCGCTATCCACAGAAAACCAGGATAAATTGATTAGTGAAATTAAAGCTTCTATAGCCGGAATGCTGGAGGATCGATTTTTAGACCTTCAGAATAAATACAAAGAGCTTAACAAGCAGAATAACGCAATACTGGAATCTCTAGAATTCATGACAAATAAACATGATGATATAAAAAAAATTATGGAGGTAATCAAAAGCGAAAGAGATGACTTGAAAATGGAAAATACCCATATAAAAAAACGATTGACATACCTGGAAGAAAAAATTGATCAAATGGAATACCAGAATCAGAGTGGGAACATAGAGATAAGGGGTATTCCAGAGAGACCCAATGAAAATCTGTTTGAATCTCTAAAATTGGTTAGCCAGACCATCAATCATAAAATCACCGCCGAGGACATTATATCTACATCCAGGACAACTACTACTAACTACTCCAAGCGAAATCCTCGCTCTGTCATCGTCAAATTTTCCACCCAACTACAACGCGATACTTTCCTCAATTCGGTCAAATCATTCAATAAAGCTTGTAAAAACAACTCAGAGAAACTGAACACATCACACCTTAAGCTTACTGACGAACATCAACCTATCTATATATCTGATCTACTATCACAAAAAGCAAAATATTTACTGATGATGTCAAAAAAGTTTGCCAAACAACACAATTTTACATTCTGTTGGACCAAACATGGTAAAATATTCCTAAAGCAGAGAGAAAATGCAAAAACGTATACTATTATTAACGAAGACTCATTCACCAAGAATTTGAGTTTTTTTCGTAGTAATAGCCAAAATTGTTAACCATTATCTTCTTACAACTGCTGCAATACAAAAATATGGTCTAATTATCTTTTTTTCAATAAATCTAATTAGGTTATTTATTATAAGAAGAGCAACTTTTCATAGTATGTACTATTTAATATTACAGTTTCTATCATATATTTATGTATACTTTTATTATTTATACTCACCTTATTTAAATATATTCATTAATTTAGAAAATACTATTCGTTATCCGCCTTGTTTTATGATATCCTATAATTATATTTCTACATATAAACATGTCTATGATTTTATTTCGAGGAATTGCCTAATATTAATCTCCATAAATACTCAATTATTAAAAATGAAAATACCAATAATTAAGCTACAATTAGTGCAAATACTGCTCGATGGGTCGAAAATCAATTTATTCTATTTAAATATAAATGGCTGATTTCATCGATTGCTTAGACGACTATGAAAGCATCCCTTGTAAAGTCTTTGATTCAGTTAATAATTGTAAAAAATACATTAAATCCGAGAAACATCTTAAAATAATATCACTTAATATTCGTAGCATTAGGAAAAATTTCGATGATTTTCTTCTTTTACTGCACCAACTTAACAATAAAGTGGATATCCTGATTCTTACCGAATGTTGGATCAGTGATTTCTATGTACCCAAAATACTAAATGGATACAAATGTCACTACACAAAAAATGTTAGATTGCAAAATGACGGGGTTGTGGTCTACATAAAATCAGAAATTAGTGCTATAGTAACGGAAAAAATAATCGAGGACGCTAACTGCCTGCATATAATAATAAATAAAAACATTAATCTTTTTGCAATGTACAAGACGCCTAGCAAAACAAACATTTCTAACTTCTTAGAATCGCTAAACAATGTGCTGCAACAGTATTCCCATGATGGAAGCAGTGTAATAGTAGCCGGAGATATGAATATTAATATCATTAATAATCGGCATGCACAGTCAGAGGATTATCTCAACATGCTGGCCAAAATTGGAATGACAGCTGCAATCAACAAAACTACAAGAGTAGATCGTTATCAATCCAGTTGTATTGATCATTTCATGGTCAGATCTAAACTACTAGTAAAATCATTTATCTTGACAACTTCAATCACAGACCATTACCTCACTGGACTCTGTATATCGAGAAACACAGTAAAATCTACCCATCCGATAGTCAGTAAGCCAGTCATAGATAACGTTAAGCTATTGGATTTAATTAAAAAATCAAACTGGTCTTCAGTACTAAATGCAAAAGAGGCAAACGTTGCAGCTAATAATCTCCTAAACATAATGACTCAATGTCTCAAAGACTCGTCTTCTAATAAGAAAGTCACAAAAAGGAAAGTACACACTAAACTCAAACCGTGGATTACGGAAGGCCTTCTATTTTGTATTAAAAAACGTGACAAGATTCATAAGCAAACAAAATACAACCCAAATGATATACAACTTTACATATACTACAAAAAATATCGAAACATATGTACAAATATTATTAAAAAAACTAAGGAAATATATTATAGCGACCAGATACGACAAGCTGGCGAAGATAAAAGAAAAATTTGGAAAAGCATTAACAATATGGCCTCAAGACAAAAAATTAAACCTGCTTTTGAAAAAATATTAATAGGCAAGAATTTAAAACACATGGAAACTCATAAGAATGATATTGTAAATTATGTCAATGAATTCTTCACAACA